>JAODAL010054774.1:0-24406 GCA_025379985.1 Phyllomedusa bahiana | reverse complement strand
AATCAAGGCCTTTAAAAATAAATAATAATAATCATGAGCCCAATACAACCACTTACAATTGATCAACAGTACCTTGCCATTGTGAGACTTCAAGCAGAATGCTCTCAGGCGGAAGTGGCCACTGAACTTAGTTCACAGAGTGTGATCAGTAGGTTGCAACAGCGATACAGAGAGACTGGAAGAGTCACAGAAAGGCAAAGAAGTGGAGGTCCTTATACGCATGTCACAGGGGGAGGGGGAGCAGAGTGTATTGTATGCGTGTCACATGGATGGGGGGAGCAGAAGGTATTAGATGCGTGTCACATGGGTGGGGGGAGCAGAGGGTATTATACAGTATGCGTGTCACATGGGTGGGGGCAGAAGAGTGTATTATATGCGTGCCACAATGGTGGAGGAGGGGAGCAGAATGTATTATATGTGTGTTATATGGGTGGGGGGAGTGACTTAGCATTACCCATATCCTTCTCATCAGAGTTTTTACTGGAGCTTTTAATTTCACTTTGCTGCACTCTAGTAATTTGTTTTTGACTGACTCAAAAACAGCAGGTGAGCCTATATTCACTTTCCAATGGATATGTATTTATTATTTCAGATTAGGGAGTGCTGTGTGCACATCTTCTGTCTCTTAGTTTTATCTATTAATAAGCACAAGTAACTGCAATCTGGATCTCCCATGTGTTTGCATCGTGAGGCTACCGGACGATTATAGGTGTAGTTTTCAGGGGGGACTGGATAATGATGGTGGTGAACACAAAGAACAAGCAGTGCACCGGCAGGACTGTGTGTGGCCAGGGGAAGGCAGGTCTTTGAGGTTCACCATTTGTGTGAGATCCAGGTAAAGGGTCACAGTTTAATACAGAGAAGTGCATCTGTGCTGCCGTGTTGTAATCTAGCACACATTGCACTTTCCTTTGCAATATGTACCAAGCTGTAGTTTCTTATGCTGCTATACCACCCTCAGTGCATTTTAGTCATATTTTTGGGATTCTTGCTTTTTCTTCTAAAATTAATAAAATAGATCCCTCTTTGGTGGGTGCTTATATTTCCAAAACTGCGCTTCCATAAGCTGAGGTCAGAGCCTGGGGCAGTATCTACCCCTGATTGCATGGGGCGGTATTTGGGCAGATATGCTTTGTGTAATTTCCAAATTGGAGAAAAGGTAAGGAGAGGTGGCACCACTTTAATGTTTGCTCTAGTTCACTATAGCTCTACGGTTGCCACTGGAATCCTCTTCCAATCCTCCATAATGACATCACTGAGCTAGTGGTTGTTAGAGACTTTGTACTCCTCCACCTTCTGTTTGAGCATTCCCCACAGATGCTCAATTATGTTTAGGTCTGGAAACATGGTTGGCCAGTCCAACACCTTTACCCTCATTTTCTTTATCAAAGCAGCATCTTGGAGGTGTTTGAGGTTATCATCACGTTAGAATACAGCCCCATGGCCCAGTTTCCAAAGGGAGGGGATAATGCGTGGCTTCAGTATGTCACAGTACATGTTAGCATTCATGATTCTCTCAGTAAACTGTAGCTCCCCCACAACCAACAGCACTCATACAGCCCCAAACCATGACTGTAGGCAAGACACACTTACCTTTGTACGCCTCACCTGGTTGCTGCCAGACACCCTTGACAACATCTGAACCAAATAAAAGTATATTGGTCTCATCAGGCCACAGGACATGGTTCCAGTAATCCATGACCTTAGTCTGCTTGTCTTCATCAACTATTTACGGGTTTTCTTGTGCATTACCTTTAGAAAAGGTTTCCTTCTGTGACAACAACCATGCAGACAAATTTGATGCAGTGTGCGGCATACGGTTGGCGCACTGGCAGACTGACCCTCACCTCTTTAAGCTCTGAAGCAATCATGCGTCTATTTGGAAAGACCATTTCTGAATATGACGCTGAGCACATGTACTCAACTTTTTTGGTCAACCATGGCGAGTCCAGTTCTATGTGGAACCTGTCTTATTAAACTGCAGTATGATCTTGACCATCATGCTGCAGCTCAGTTTCAGGTTGTTAGCAATCTTTTCATAGCCTAGGCCATCTTGATGTAGAGCAACAATTTAAAAAAAACATTTTTTGTTGAATTGTTGAACTTCAAGTGACCAGTATGAGAATGTGTGAGAACACCAAATTTAACACACCTGCTTCCTATTTAAACCTGAGACCTTGTAAGACTAATGCGTCACAAGACACCAGGTAGGGAAAATGGCAAATTGGGCACATACATTTTCACTTAGGGGTGTACTCACTTTTGTTGCCAGCAGTTAAGACATTGTGAAATACTGTAACCCTGCTGGCTTCATCTTGTGGAGGATACCAGTGGCGCATGACGGACTTTATTCATGTACAACTTGGTGTCAGCTATATTTGCCCTCAAATATAACAGAATCTGTTATAGAGTTTTTGAATATATCCTAACATCTGTTTTCATTGCCACAATGATAAAAATGCCAACAATATGTTAATATGAACTTAGTCTTATATATGGTACTGAATAAGTGTCTTTATAACTTAGAAATTAGAAGGCCTTCAAACACTTTTGAAATTCTACATAGAACACTATTTCACTTTGTCCTTTGTCCATTTCGTAATATAATAAATGCAAAAGAAGTGGTGAGTCATCAAACCAACCTGTATATTATTAGACTTTTTCAATTTGACATATGGATTTTGGCTGCTACTAGGCAGGCTGTCAACTGCATTAAGACAGTCCATCTAGCGAGACCTGTGATGGGCAAAGACAATGCAGTGCAAAGTGCCCTTTAGTTTGTCATATGCTGGAAATTTATAAAAAGCCATTTAAGAAAGTACCAAAACTAATTTATAGCTGGTTTCTCCTAGATAAAAATTGCCAGAAACTGAAGGATATTAGTTTGACCCCTTACCACCGGAGCCAGTTTTGGCCTCTCTGATAGAGCCCAATTTTTGAAATCTGACATGTGTTAAGTGAGAAAAACTTTTTCACACTTACCTATCCATGTGATTCAGAGACTGTTTTCTCGTGACACATTGTGCTTTAAGTTAGTAAGAAATTTTGGTCCAAAAGTCCTTGTTTGTTTGTGAAAAATAACAAAATATCATGAAAAATTTAGAAAAATATACCATTTTCAAACTTCAAAAATTTCTGCGTGTAAGATGGATAGTTATTTGCAATATATATATTTTTTTAGGGACCAGTCCAGTTCTGACATGACTTTGATTGGCCTGTATCTTAGATACCCCATAAATGACTTCACCTAAGAATCTAAACCCCTTAAAGTATTCAAAACAGCATTTAGGAAGTTTATTAACCCTTTAGGTGTTTCACAGGAATAAAGCAAAGTGAAGGTGAAATTTCAAAATTTCGCTTTTTTTTGCAGATTTTCAATTTTTATCCATTATTCAAAAGAACATGGCAGATGTGACCAGGGAAATGCAATTTAATATTTATTCCTCAGATTCTGACGTTTTCAGAGATATCCCATATGTGGCACTAGTGTGCTATTTGGCTCAACCACAAGTCTCAGAGTAGGAGGAGCACCTACTGGACTCTAGGGTCTCATTATTATTATGACTTTATTTAGGCACCATTTCAAATTTGCGGATACCATAAGGTTCTTAAACTTAATAAAGATCCCATATTGGAATCTACACCATTTAAGGAATATATCCAAGAGTGCAGTGAGTATGTCGACCCCACAGATGTTTCACAAATTTTTTTCAGCTGTGAAAATGAATTAATTTTTACAAAGAATACTGGAAAAAAAGCCCCTGAAATTTTGTTACGCAGTTTCTTCCAAGTTCGGTAATACCCTACATATGGGTGTAAACTGCTGTTTGGGCGCGTGGCAGATTGGCTTTTGAAATGCAGATTTTGGTGGGTGTCATGTCGCATTTACAAACTCCCCAAAGTAGCAGAACAGGTGAAACCTTGCAGAAGTTACCCCACTTTGGATTCAACATGCCTCATGGATCTCATCTAGGGGTGTATTGTGCATTTTGGGTGCACAGGTGTTTATAGTTTTTTTTAGCATTGGGCCATGAAAATGGTGAAAAAAACCGCAGTGTCGTCATTGTTTTTTGGGTTTAATTTTACAGTGTTCGCCATGCAGTGTAAATGACTGGATAACTTTACAATGTGGGTTGGTACAATTGCAATGATATCAATTTTATGTAGTTTTTTATGTTTTATTACTTTTACACAATAGAAATATGTCTATAAAAATGGCGTTTTTATGTTGTCCTATTCTGACAGCCATAACTTTTTTATTGTTCTGTATACGGAGCTGAATATGTGCTTGTTTTCTGCGGGATGAGTTGACGTTTTTATTGGTACCATTATGGGGTGCATCTGACGCTTTGATCACTTTTTATTAAGGTTTTTGTGAGACATTTTGAACAACTTTTAAAAAAACTTTTTACAGCGGTCACCGTGCGGTATAAATGACATGTTAGCTTTACTCAGCAGTTTGATACGAATACAGCGATACTCAATTTGTATACTTTGTTTTAGGTTTTACTGCTTTTACACAATAAAAACACTTTTATTCAAAAAGGAAAACATGTTTTTGCATCGGCATAGTCTGAGAGCCATAACTTTTTTTATTTTTTCTGTAAATGGAGCTGTGTAAGGGCTTGTTTTTTGCGGGATGAGTTGACTTTTTATTGGTATCATTTTTGGGAGTACAAGGCTTTCTGATCGCTTTTAAATCTGGAAGGCAGGGTGAAGAAAATACTGCAATCCTAGTAGTATTTTTATTTTTAACAGCACTATCCGTGACAAGTTAGTTTTAGTCCTTGGGTCGAGACGATAACGGCGATATCCAGTTTTCTATAGCTTTTTTATGTGGAAGCACTTTTTTTTATTTTTTTTCAAAAAAATGTTTTGATTGTGTAAAACAATATTTATGTATCTCTATTTTCTAATAGCCATAGCTTTTATTTTTCTGTATACAGAGCTGTGTAAGGTTTTTTTTTTTTTTTTGAACTGATATTTTAATTGGCACCCTTTGGTGTTTATATGACATAAAGTCTATATGGAAGGTTGCTGGTCCGTTTTCATATCCAAAAACCGTCTGAGAATCTGACAAAAAACCTTGCCATGTGGACTGACCCTTAATCCATTTCTGCATTGTACTTTTGTTTGCTTTTTTAATATTGTGTTGTTTTTTTTTTTATCTCCTTGCCTTCCAAGAGCCATAACTTTATTATTTTCTGTCTTTATAGACACATGAGGAATTGCTTTTGCGGGAAAGGACGGGGGCATTGCTAGGGTGCTAAAATATCTGGGGCCACATTGTGAACATAGACATGTATTTTTACAGAGAAATGTTCCTAATTTTTGCATGTATTTTTCATAGATACCGTCCATCACCTCAGTAGCACAACGTACAATGAAAATCAGCGCTGACATTAACTTTTTCAAAGGCTCTATGTATGATAGTATAATACCCCTAAATAATAGTCATATACTTACCAAATAATATGACTATAAATGGAGCAAATATAACATATATATGATTGATACTAAAGAAAATCCTACAATACCAAAACCCATAAGGGTATTTTTAGGGGGGGAGGGACTTTTTAGCCCCTTCAATAAAAAATAATCCATATGAAGTCATGAGAATACGTTAAGTGGAGGAGGGCAAAGCACAGAGGAGGAAGAAGTTAACCCTTTGCCTCCTATATTTTTGTGCATCTTGGGGTTGGGGTGCAGAGTAGGTAGCAACCACAAGTGTCAGTGCAGAGTGAGAGCAGCGCTGATTGGTAGAGCAGGAGTAAGCAGGGGCTGCTTCACCAATCAGAACGCTGCTCACAGTCCAGCACACTCTGTGTCTGGGGCTGTGTAGGTATCTTTCCCTCCCCTCGTATACCACTTCCCCTGAATAGTGACGGGGGGATGGGGTTAAGTGAAATTTACTGCATTGTGCAACATTTTTTATTTCCATGTAGAGGGGGAAATATTATAGGTGGGCTGGTGCGACTTCATTGCCAGGGCTGATTTTTAGTCCCAGTCTGGGCCTGAACTTCAGTAATTTTCAAACTGTAGTATTAAGTTAACAACAGTGACAACAAAATACTATCAGTGATGTCAAAATAGCATAGATGTTTATAATTTGATATATAATATATTAGAATCCCCATAGAATGTTGCGTTGCATATAATAGGTAAATCTAAATATGCATTCTGACGTTCACTTCTATTCAATTTCTACTTAGCTATAACAGTTTTAACCATGCAGGGAATCATAAAACTTAGGGCATATTGATACGGCTTATTTTGAAGCACGTTTCGCCGCGTATTTTGCAGCGTTATGTGCTTAAAACGCAGCAAAATTCGCCCCATAATTGCGGTAATTATGGGACGCTCGTCCCCCCGCGCATACAGTACGATCGTATTGTATGCGGAGTGAGATAAGTGGCATGTCTATGGGGCCGCGGGCTGCCAGCCCCCCCCACCTCCGCACCGCGGGAGTACGCGCATATTAGCGCGAACTCCTGAAACACAAGATTGTATTGTACTGTACGCGTCGCAATACATCGTGTGAACATACCTGTAGTATAACTAGAGCCACTCATAACCTTACGAATTGCACCACAGTGCTTTCCCAGATCTCCTAGCTGGGTTAGAGGTGGCCACTTCACTGCAGGGAGAGAAGGGAAAGGGTAAGAGGGGAAAAGGAGGGGAGGGAAAATCAGTCCCCCCACTTTTTGAACCAAAGTTACACCTATGCCAAGACCCAATATGACTACTACTTAAGGACTAAATAATACTGCCAGACCATGATCAAATGCGACCATCACATGATACGCAGGCACTCTGCAGACATGTAAGCAGATACAGTGCAGTTACATCTAATGACTCACAGGTGGCATCTCTTCTGATGAGAATCGTTCACTTTTCTTTTTTCTCTCCATCTGGCCCAGACTGTCATGATGACTTCTTCTGGCCATGTTCATCTCTGCAGAATTTTCCACACGAACATTTTAGAATCCTCAGTTTTCCAGCACTTATATAGTTGCCTACCTACTAGTGGGGGTTTATACAGGAAAGCATGGTGATGCCCCATCCCCACAGCAACCCGCTTTCCTATAATAGAAAAGAAATCACTGAGAAAAATATTAATTAATATACACTACGGTTTTTAGAAAAAAACAAAAATCACAGAAAAATAACCCCACCTTAAAATATAACTTTTACTTAATATACATTAAAAATTCACCGGGATGAATTTCCTACCTGTTCCCAGGGTATAGATAGGGACTTTTCAGGAATATACCAGTCTCTATAGTTGTACTACATTTGATAAATTTCCTTTTTGCAGTATTATTGTTCAATCCTGCATAGGTCTCTAGGTTTATGTGTAACCTTTGTGTGGTGTTTTGGCTTCATTTTAATGTATATTAAGTAAAAGTTATATTTTAAGGTGGGGTTATTTGTCTGTAATAGAAAAGCCAGATCCTTGCTGTGAGGGATGGGGAGTCACCCGTCCTTCCTTTATAGGCCCTCATTAGTTAGGGAGGTATATAGACCCCCCAATAAGTAAGTAGATATATAGCCCCTTGGTAGGTAGGTACTGTATATACTCGAGTATAAGCGCCCCGGTTTTTAAGCCGAGCACCTACTTTTCCCCCAAAAAAAACGGGAAAACTTATTGACTCGAGTATAAGCCTAGGGTAGAAAATGCAGCGGCTACTGGTACATTTTAAAAATTAGAATGG
Source organism: Phyllomedusa bahiana (assembly GCA_025379985.1). NCBI lineage: Eukaryota > Metazoa > Chordata > Amphibia > Anura > Hylidae > Phyllomedusa > Phyllomedusa bahiana. Next base: position 16,691 of record JAODAL010054774.1, on the reverse strand, counting down.
ATACCAATAAAATTACATAGGCTGTTTAATGTCCCCCATAGGCAATTATAGGCAGTTATTGGCCCTATATGCGGGTTTATAGGCGGTATATGTCCCAAAAGGCAAGTATATGGCCCCATAGGCATGTAATAGGCAGTTATATGCCCCCCATAAGCAGATTATAGGCAGTAATATGGCCCCATAGGCAGGTATATAGCCCCATACCATAGGCAGGTATAGGGCAGGCTGTAGGCAGGGTTTAGGCAGGTATAGGGCAGGTATAGGGCCGGCTGTAGGCAGGTATAGGGCAGGTATAGGCAGCTGTAGGCAGGTATAGGCAGGTATAGGGCGGCTGTAGGTGGTATGGGGCAGGTATGGCAGCTGTAGGCAGGTATAGGGCAGGTATAGGGCCGGCTGTAGGCAGGTATAGGCAGGCTGTAGGCAGGTTATGGGGCAGCTGTAGGCAGGTATAGGGCAGGTTTTGGGCCGGCTGTAGGCAGGTATAGGCAGCTGTAGGCAGGTATTAGGGCAGGTATAGGGCCGGCTGTAGGCAGGTATATGCAGGCTGTAGGAAGGTATAGGGCAGGTATAGGCAGCTGTAGGCATGTATAGGGGCAGCTATAGGGCCGGCTGTAGGCAGGTATGGGCCCAGCTGTAGGCAGGGTATAGGGCGGGTTTATGGGCCGGGGGTAGGAGGTATAGGGCAGGTATAGGCAGGCTGTAGGCAGCTATAAGAAGGTGTAGGCAGGGATAGGCAGAGGAGGGCAGGTGTAGGGCAGGTATAGGGCCGGGTGTAGGCACGTATAGGGCAGGTATAGGCAGCTGTAGGCAGGTATAGGGCAGGTATAGGACCGGCGTAGGCAGGTATAGGCAGCTTTTGGCAGGTTAGGGCAGGTATAGGGCCGGCTGTAGGCAGGTATAGGGCAGGTATAGGGCCGGCTGTAGGCAGGTATAGGCAGCTGTAGGCAGGTATTAGGCATAGTTGCCAACTTTCGAAAATGAAAAAGCAGGAGAATTTAGTGGGCGGCGCGCGTAGCGCGTCGCGGCAAAAATTTGCATGGACACGCCCATCTTGTTGGTATGTCACGCCCCTTCAAAAAAGCCACCCCATCCACCTAACTGCCCTAAGGCTTTGGAAGAAAGCCCGGTAGATGCCCTTATAGCCCGGGTAGTAGCCCCCATAACCAGGTAGTGCCCCTTACAGGCAGGTAGATGCCCCCTTGTAGCCAAGTAGATGCCCACTCTGTAGCCAGGTAGAGCCAAATTTGTAGCCAGGTTGATGCCCCCTTTGTTAGCCAGGTAGGTGCCCCCATTGTTAGCCCGGTAGGGGCCCCATTGTTAGCCAGGTAGGTGCCCCCATTGTCAGCCAGGTAGGTGCCCCCATCTGTTTGCCCGGTAGTGCCCCCATCTGTTTGCCAGGTAGTGCCCCCATTGTTTGCCAGGTAGATGTCCCCTCTGTTGCCCGGTAGATGTCCCATTGTTGCCAGGTAGTGCCCCCATCTGTTAGCAGGGGAGTGCCCCCCATCTGTTTGCCAGGTAGTTTCCCCCTCGTTGCCCGGTAGATGCCCCTTGTTGCCAGGTAGTGCCCCCTCTGTTGCAGGTAGTGCCCCCTCTGTTAGCAGGTAGTGCCCCTTGTTAGCCAGGTAGTGCCCCCATCTGTTAGCCAGGTAGTGCCCCCATCTGTTAGCCAGGTAGTGCCCCCTCTGTTGCCAGGTAGTGTTCCCCTCTGTTGCCAGGTAGTGTCCCTCTGTTGCCAGGTAGTGCCCCCTCTGTTGCCAGGTAGTGCCCCCTCTGTTGCCAGGTAGTGCCCCCATCTGTTAGCACAGGTAGTGCCCCCTTTGTTGCCAGGTAGTGCCCCCTCTGTTGCCAGGTAGTGCCCCCCTCTGTTGCCAGGTAGTTGCCCTCTCTGTTAGCCAGGTGGAGCCCCCTAAAGCTAATAAAAATTAAATAATAAAATCCACTTACCTTACCAGGCTCCTGCAGTGTGGCCGCTCCAGGACGATCTCTTCAGCGGCGCAGGGGGAAGTGAGAGCAGCCGCGCGTCACCTCCCCTGCAGCCGCGCGTCACTTCCCCTGCGCCGTTGACCTGTATGTACGGCGCACACCCGGCGCCGTACATTACAGGGAGAGGAGGGAGGAGGAGCGATCCCTCCTCCCTCCTCCCGCACAGTGAGACCGCGGGCGGGTGAGCGGCCGCTGCGGCCGCTGCACCCGCCTGTAGGAGCGGTCCCGCGGCGCCAGAGTAGCGCACCAGCGCTACTCTTGCGCACGCGGTATAATTTAAAGGACCCCGCCGCCTACAGGCGGCGGGAGGAATGCCAACTCCCCCGGGAGGGCGGGAGGGGACCCCAAATAGCGGGACCCCCCCCGCCAAAAACGGGAGAGTTGGCATGTATGGTATTAGGGCAGGTATAGGGCCGGCTGTAGGCAGGTATAGGCAGGCTGTAGGCAGGTTATAGGCAGGTATAGCAGCTGTAGGCAGGTATAGGGCAGGTTTAGGGCCGTCTGTAGGCAGGTATAGGCAGCTGTAGGCAGGTATAGGGCAGGTATAGGGCCGGCTGTAGGCAGGTATAGGCAGGCTGTAGGCAGCTATAGGCAGCTGTAGGCAGCTGTAGGCAGGTATAGGGCAGGTATAGGGCCAGCTGTAGGCCCGTATAGGGCAGGTATAGGCAGCTGTAGGCAGGTATAGGGCAGGTATAGGGCCGGCTGTAGGCAGGTATAGGGCAGGTATAGGCAGGCTGTAGGCAGGTATAGGCAGCTGTAGGCAGGTACAGGGCCGGCTGTAGGCAGGTATAGGCAGCTGTAGGCAGGTATAGGGCAGGTATAGGGCCGGCTGTAGGCAGGTATAGGGCAGGTACAGGCAAGCTGTAGGCAGGTATAGGGCAGGTATAGGCAGCTGTAGGCAGGTATAGGGCAGGTATAGGGCAGGTATAGGGCAGGTATAGGGCCGGCTGTAGGCAGGTATAGGGCAGGTATAGGCAGGCTGTAAGCAATAATAGGCAAAATAAAAAAAAATCACTTACCTGGATCCCCGCTGCTCCGTCTCCCACGCTCTCCGCTCTGCTCTGTCTTCTTGCCGGCAGAGGCGGGTGACGTCAACAGGCCGCGCACGCAGCATGATGACACATGCTGCCTGTGCCGGAAACTCCGGACAGCCGCGAGTCTGCGACTGCCCGGAGTCCACTACGGAGCAGGGAGTGGTCGCTCTCTGCTCCGCAGTGGTATCTCTTCACCTGTGTGCGCTCCGGAGGAGTCGCATATAGGTGAAGGGATCGCGGACAGTGCCCGGGCCAGCACAGCGCCCGGACACTGTGTGCTCACTCGGCAATCAGTTATATGCGCTCCCTGAGGAGCCGCATATAACTGAAGCGTCCCTGTCGGCGCACGGGCCATCGCAGCACCCAAGCGCCGACAGTGACTCGAGTATAAGCCGAGGGGAGATTTTTCAGCACATTTTTTGTGCTGAAAAACTCGGCTTATACTCGAGTATATATGGTATATAAATCCCACTAGTAAGTAGGTAGCTATATCGGTACCATTGGTAGATAAGCCCCTCAGCATGTAGACCAGTATATACAGCCCCCTGTAGGTAGTTTATATAGTTCCCCACAGTAGAGAGGTAATTATAGTATTTAAGTAGGTACACAGGGCCTCTGTAGGCAGGTATACAGCCACTTTCAGTAGCTAGGAAGATATATAGGCCCCCAGTAGGTATGTAAATAGGTCGCTTCAGGAAATAGGTAGGTATATAGGTCCCATAGTTGGCTGGTAGGTATATTGAGTCCCCCAGAAGGTTGGTAGGTATATTGGTCCCCATAGTTTCCCCAATCCCTCAACCCAGGGTAAGTTGGTAGTTGTATAGGGCCTCTCAGTATGTAGGTAGATATATATATCCTCCCTCTAGATTTGTAGTAATATATGGCCCCTATTATGTAGGTAGGTAGGTATGTATATAGATCTACAGAAAATGTAAAAAAAAAACACTCCGCTCACCAATGTAGTTTAGTCCATCATTTTCATTTATTACATTCAGGCAGTGCAGGGAAGAAGCATCCAGCTGTGGCTGTTATAGAACAAATTCCGTCCAATAGAGTTATATCACTTCCAGCGCTCGTGCATAAAAATTAAAACGCACTTTATTAAATATTCATTAAAAAATTGTTTCCATCAAATCAGAAAAATATGACAAAACATGTATCAATGTTTACGCGTTTCAAGCTGCTTAACCGACTCTTAGTCGTGACCATAATGTTACTTCAAAGGAAACACCCCTAAAAAGTCTAAACACTCAAGATGTGAAGAGAAATAAAAGGTTTGTCTAGAAGATTTAGCACGATACAATAAGTCATCCCTATCTTTATTATCAACTGCATTCATGACTCGCTCCAAAATGCCCTTATTATAGCCAATGTTTTTTAACTGTATTAAGTTTTTTTTCTTGTATGTAATTACTTTCCCTGCAATTTTGTTTGGCCCTAATGAATTCTTCAACCAGGAGATTATGTACAACATGCTGAGGGTGACAGCTAGTAGCATGCAAAATAGAATGACCAGATATTGGTTTTATATAAGTAGTTGTCACAAGTTGTTGGGTATGTACATCACCTATTAGAAAATAAATCTAAAAAAGATATGTTTCTGGTGCATTTCAAAGTTGAAAGATAGATTGTCATGTTTATTATTTAGGTATCTGACAAATTCTGGTACAGAATACACATGTCTTCTATGTATCTTCCGTACCAGAAGATGTCAGATGCAAAACCATTCTTCTCAGAGTAAATATAGCTTTCCTCCCACCAGATGACATAGAAGATTTAATAAAGTGCATTTATAAAAATGTCTCCTTACTACCATCTTAGAGAAGTAAGATGGTAGTAATAAGTAATAAGATGACAGCTAAGGAGGCCTTCATGAGGTTGCTATGTCATTCAGTTATTGTAGGAAGAATGGCTTATTGGGGAGCGGAATGTGGAACGTTGCACAGCACTATTTCTCAATCCCTTACATGCCGCAGTTGCGTTTACTATGGCATCTAAAGGGTCATCTGTCACAGCGCGGGACACGATCCCCGCTCCGGACCTTGGACGCGCTTGTTTATGTACCCCAGGCCACTCATTACTCACCTCTCGCTGCTCCTGCACCGCTCACTGTCTCCGGCTGGCACACCTGCTTCCCAGGGCTCATGCTTACCGACTCTTGGAGATTTAAAGGTCCAGTGCTCCCCTGTTTACCAATCAGCAGTCGCTGGATCCTTTATTAGGTTACTTCCCCCTGTTTCCCTCACCAGTGTATTGGTGTACTTTCCTTTTGATTACCCTTGTTAGATTTATGCTATCTAGACTTTGACCACGACTATTCTCTGCATGCCCTGGAATTCCACGAGTTAGCTAATCTCGTTTGCTTGCCACCTGCCCTGACTTTACAGACTGTCCACTAACCACAATTCTGCCTGCACCTGCGACCATGTCAGGGATAGCGACCTAGGAGTCTCCCATAGCTAAGTACAAATTGCCTTGCAACGGGTTCTGGTGAATACCGGGAGGCTCTTTGACTTATTGAACCATGCACTAGGGCGTGGTTCAGTACGTCATCTCACGCAGTGACCTAGAGAATCCTCTACCGTTCTCGTGACATATCTTCTGATCCTTGCCCAGCAGGTCTTAGCTGTAACTAACAGCCATCATCTGCCGTGCATGGAACTGGGTCAGCAAATGGTTGCGCTCCATACTCCCTTCCACACATCATGATGTAAATGTCCGTCAAATATTGGGATGATGGTTAATAAATTTGTTGCATACTACTCCAATATATTGCAGTTAGAAACTGGCATAAGGAATGTCAGTCTTTAATACATTTTTGCCTTAAAGCCTCACCATGTCCTCTCTCAGGTAAAAAACATCAGTCTTAAAAAATGGACACTTAAAAGGGTTTTCCGGGACTATTTTTTTATTTGTTATAGAGCTCACAACTTAATTATATTGAACTTTGTAATTGATACTCATTAAAAAATATTTACCTGTTTTGCTCTGCAAAACCAGGCAGAGAGCCCTTTACTCCCCTTTTTCCTACATACCATGTGACGTCCATTTATCACATGGCTTTGCTTCTGAATCTATGGACGTTTTATCATCTCTCAGTGGGCGTGCTTTGAAGCCACGCTGAGCTCAGAAAGACTGTAGTTGGTGTGACCTGAGCAGAGAAAAGCTCACTGCATATAGTGACTCGTCAGTCACTATGTAAACAGAGCTGTTGACAGGAATGTAATGCAGGGGGATGGTGTTCTACACACACAGTGATAACTATGTTTACTGCTAGAGTCTAGTTGGCTTCATTATTGTGCACTGCACTTTACTTGTGATAGAAAGAAATAGAAGATTTGAATTGTTTGATTGGCTGAATGTGTATTAGCACCTCTGAAATTATCCAGCAGCAGTCAGAAAAAGGTCTACCTACTGTTCTTTACCCTGGCACCACTACTATATAAAGTGTCATGAGACACTGCCCTGACATCACTGTGTTTAGGAATTATCCCCTACAGCAGGCACACATGATCAAAAACTGATTGCTGTGAGGGATGTGACGTCACCCACCTTTCTTGGATGCTAGATGTACCTGCTGTGGGGGAGGTATAGCACATACACAGAAGTATATAAACCAAAAGTTATATATATAAAAATATATATATATATATATATATTATATATATAAAATATATATATATATATATATATATATATATATATATATTTATTTGTACATTTATTACATGTATTATGAGGTGAGGAAAGAATGTCTTTTTACCATGTTACAAACTGTTCTTAACTGTACTACACACATCCTGCTGCAGGCAACCAGGAAGTGAACTGGAGTAGAAATGCAGGGGCATGGGGTGTACATATCTGAGACTAAGGCAATGTTCACACGGCTTCTTGCCGACATAATTGCGGGGACGGATTTTGCCCCGCAATTACGCCGGCTGCCGTGCAGCGGGGGGCGGGGCGGGGGAACGGCAGCTCGTCGGCCCCATAGACACTCATTATTCACGGCGCGTACACTCCGTAAATAATGTGCATGTCACTTTCTCCCCCCTCGGCGTATTCGCCGAGCAGGGAGAAGAGACGGAATCCATAGTTCTCTATGAGAACTGTGGATTACCGTAATGACCGGGACGGATTCCAGCCGTACTGCGGTGCAAATACGCCGCGCAGTACGGCTGGAATCAGTCACAGAATAAGCCGTGTGAACGGCCCCTAATAATGAACAGTGCTAGGAGGATTAGGGGCAGGGGAGTCCTAGATTGTAACTGCAAGGGATTCTGGGACATGTAGGAAATAGCTGCAGGATAACTACTGACACTCTCACAACCAAGAAGTTTCACTGATCCTATGATAGATGAACAAGAAGGCCAAAAAAAAAGGTAGTGGAATATCTTTAGTTTTTAATATAAATGCTGTTTATAGTTCTATGAAATCATTAAACTTGCGCACATTCCCTATAGGTAAGCTATTTCACAAATGAAATACCCAATAGGATCAAAAGGTCAGGGGGCCTCAACCTAGCCAGCCCTTGGGGAGTACTATTCTACCCTTAACCTAACAAACACAGGGGACACTTCCAAATAAGGGCATCTCTGTCAGGAACCTAACCCTAGATATTTACAACACCCTAGAAATAACTCACATCCTGTCCCAACATGTTTCGATCTTCCCCTAAAGAGCAAGGGTCTCTTCAGGGGACCATTTTCAGGGGTGTAGAAGGACATAGATATGCAAACCAGATAGTGGAAAAACAATATATATATATATTGTATATGCAATTAGTCAACAAATGCATCACCCCACCATGTTTCAGGAAAACAAGATGTACATACGGCGTCTAGTGGGGAGCACACACAATTTTTCATTCACATTCAGCATGTCATCCCAATGAGAAAACTTGTTAATGATAGAGCTGTGAGTCCTTTGATGTAAGGAAACCACAGTGCCTTATTTTAATCCCAGACAACAGGTGTCATAAAATAAAATATTCAATGCAGCATAACATCATACAATGTAGGTACCTGGACAGATAGATAATGACAGGACCCCAGAATAGATGTCACTTACTTTAGTACAGATAATGCTTGCCGCATTCTAATCATTAAAGGGGTTGTCATGCTACATCGATTCATCTTACCTCAGTCCTGCTTTCTTGATTTAATTTTTTAATTCAGGACCATGTTTCCTGGCTTCTACTGGCCGACAGGAATGAGCTGCTGAGGAAACCATGTCTGAAGCTATAGCAGCGATCACTGGCAGCCTATCAGAACAGATCAAACAGGGCTTGAGCCATAGCGACCTGAGGAGCTGATGCAGCCCATACAAGAGGGGATATCTAGGAATAGGTAGGACACTGCTAACAAACACATATTGCAAAGTAACTCGTTTTTGCAAGATCTTTAACATAAAAAGCAATCCTTGTAGTGAGACGACGCCTTTAAGTGATTATTAACTAAGGGAGTAAATAGAGAAGTATTTAGTCACTGTTATGTCCCCCATAGATAACTCCGGCCCTCAGTCAGCCCGGACTAAGGCTATGTCTACACAGCATGCAAAAATGATTGCATTTTCGGTGGTTTTAGGGTTCTAAAACCGCTAAAAATCCAACTGTTTTGCATGCCCATAGACTTTAAGAGAAAAGACAGGTTGTTTTTTTCTGATCGTTTTCTGGCGCATATAGGAATATGTTTCTAAATATGCCGGCGTTTTGACGTCAGTTTTCCATACAATCAATTGAATGGGCCGATAGCAAAAAAACAAGAACCGATTGTGGTTTTAAACAAAACCATGGTCATGCATCAGACAAAAACGGTCAACTTTCGGACGGTTTTCGTCGGATGCTGTGTGAATCTAGCCTAAAACGGTCAAATCTTTTCTACAGGATGTGAATGTGCTTGATAACCAGTACAGAATAGTTTAGATGTTTTGACCTGTTGTCACAAATGGATGTAGTTGTATGTCTATCTTTGTGGTGTATGCCTGCAAATGGATGTGCACTTAACTGCAGTAGATGATGCAGTCACACCTCCCTTGCCTATTCCATCTGCAGGAGAAGCTTGGATTGATTTCCACAGTGTCCTTGGGTCAAACTCTAATTGAGGAATTGTTACCTCCAATAGTGTGTACTTGAGCTCCTTTCCCATAATGCCTTGTGATATGCAGATGCTTCGTGGAGTGCAAAAGGCAATTTCGAATCTTCACACGCCTATATGGTGCTCTCCCCAAGGAGAGGTATTCCCCTTTCTGAGCCACTCATTGCCTCCCACCCACCCAGTCAGCCAGTATCACTCTGCTATGCACTGATGAGGGGCAAAACCCACGAAACAGCTGCTGTATGCAGATGGACAATACTGGCTTGGCTAATATACCTTTCGCTTTCCAAAGACTCAGTGGGTCGAAAGCAAATTGAGGATTTGTTACATCCAATAGAGGGTGTTTGAGCTTCTCAGCTCCTTTCCCATAATGCCTTGTGATATGCAGATGCTTTGTGGAGTGCAAAAGGCAAGTTCGAATCTCCACACGCTTATATGGTGCTCTCCTTAAGGAGAGGTATTCCCCTTTTGGAGAAGCTGGTTGTAATATACAGCTTGGCTCCTACTACGAATGCTGGGATTAGATGTATCTCTGACTCTGGAACTTCACCTTTTAAATACTTCAGTTGTTATAGCGGCATCTTAGTGGTTTAATAAATAGAGTTAGCTTCTTTTTTTTATCATCGACCAAAAAAAGTGTTCAGTAAAAATATAACCATTTGTTATTGATGTAATTTTCCTGACCTGCATAATAAAGTTAATATGTTTAACAACTTGCCAGGTGAATCACATGAAGAAAAAGAATAATGCAAAATCAGTGGAATTGTTTATTTTTTTTGCCCATTGTTAACAAAATAATAAGTTATTAATTTATATGTACCGCATAATAGTTTTATTACAAAAATATGCTCTGTAAAAAAACTAATGTAGCACTGACCAATGGAATAAAATTAGGAATGGTGCAAAAAAGTTTTCTTGAGTTTAAAATAAGCCTGGTTCTTTAGGGGTTAATTAAATAAAAATGTGTTATGGTTTATCAAGCTAAGGCTCCTACTTATAAAATTTTAAAACATTAAACTAATTATTATTAGTGATGAGCGATTACGTTGACTATGGTCATGGGGCCGATAGTCGATATCGGCAATTATCAAGACGATTTCCGATAGTCGATAATAGATTTACGCTGATGACCATTAAAGTCTATGGAGGGGAACAACACCTTCATTATTTACACCAAACAGGGCTGGAGAAGCTGGAATTAACATCCACAACATCAAATGGATATGTGCTACATCTTAGGCAACACACTTAGGTTATAAAAAGCCACAAAAAAAAAAATCACACCCCCCCACCATTTCACTATCCCTGTCTTGCACCAAAAGCCTGACCCCTTAAACCTTCATGACCCACAAATTAAAAAGTGCCAGAAGGCAAATTATGATTTGACCATCATTTTACCTGAACTGGACTTGAATATCCCTGTCCTGGAACCCCAGCATGAGCCCCAAACCGCAAATGCCCCCCAGATTAAAAAGTCTGGAAAAAGAGTCCTTTCCAACCACCATTTTAGTTGAACTGGACATTGGAACTATACCTTCCTGGACCGCAAGTATGACCATTTAAACCTGTATGAACCCACAGATTAAAAAAAGGTGCGGAAAAAGGAGTCTTTGAACCAACCATTTTAGTTGAACTGGACATTGACTATACCTGTCCGGGGCCACAGCATGAGCACCAAACCTGCATGACCCCCAGATTTAAAAAGTGCCACAAAAAGGAGTCTTTGAACCACCATTTTATTTGAACTGGACATTGACTATACCTGTTCTGTACCACAGTATGACCTTTAAACCTGGCTGACACACAGATTAAAAAGTGCAAGAAAAATGAGTCTTTGAACCACTGTTTTAGTTGAACTGGACATTGACTATACCTGTCCTTAGACACAGCATGAGTCCCAAACCTGCATGACCCCCAGATTTAAAAAGTGCCGCAAAAAGGAGTCTTTTAACCACCATTTTAGTTTAACTGGCCATCAACTATATCTGTCCTGTACTGCAGTATGACCAGTAAACCTGTCTGACCGACAGATTAAAAAAAGTGGGGAAAAAAAGGGAGTCTTTGAACCACCATTTTAGTTTGAACTGGACATTGACTATACCTGCCCTGGGGCCACAGCATAGCCCCAAACCTGCATGACCCCCAGATTTTAAAAAGTGCCGCAAGAAGGAGTCTTTCAACCACCTTTTTTAGTTGAATTGGACATTGACTATACCTGTTCTGTACCACAGTATGACCTTTAAAAAACCCTGTCTGACCACAGATTAAAAAGTGATGGAAAAGGATCTTTGAACCACCATTTTAGTTGAACCGGACTTTGGGACTATACCTTTTACTGTACCACAGTATGACCATTAAACCTGTCTGACCCACAGATTAAAAAGTGCAAGAAAAAGGAGTTTTTTGAACCACCATTTTAGTTGAACTGGACATTGACTATACCTGTCCTGAGCCACTCATGAGCCCCAACCTGCATGACTCCCAGATTTAAAAAGTGCCGCAAAAGGAGTCTTTGAACCACCATTTTAGTTGAACCGGACATTGACTATACCTGTTCTTTTGCCACAGTATGACCATTAAACCTGTCTGACCCACAGATTAAAAAGTGCCGGGAAACGGAGTCTTTCAACCACCATTTTAGTTGAACTGGACATTGACTAGACCTTTCCTGGGTTAACCTAAAATCTGTTCAAGTTTTCCCTGTACCTCCCTTGTACAATTCAGAGGACTATTTGTATCAGCTATTTTGTACATGCCAGTTTTTTAGAAAACACATTTTTAAAATAGGATGGAATCCCACCACGTCTTTGTTTCTCTTTTTTTAATTTTATTAAATGGGTTGTCTCAATACGGGGATTGCTAGCTATTTTAAAGATCTTGCAAAAACAATTCATTTTTCAATATGTGTCCATTAACAGTGTCCTACCTATTCCTGTTTTTGACAGCACCATCACCCTTGAGACACTCTTGACAATTCTGAAGAACAAATGTCTGTTAGAAACCACATTTTTTACAATAGGACCTGTAGTATTTCTGCATTTCACAGAAAAATGCCCCCAAAAAATTCAAAACATGACCCTTGAGCCACTTTTGACAATTGTGAAGTACAAATGTCTGTTAAAAACCACATTTTTTAGAATAGGACCTGTAGTATTGCTGCATTTCAAAGCAGCATGACCCAAAAAATTATAAAAATGACTTCTCAGCCACTGTTAAAAAATTGTGAGGGAGAAATGCCACTTAGAAGCCACATTTCTGTTCCAAAGGCCCAGGGTTTATAGCTGTATCTCACAGCAACATGACCTCAAAACCATTGACAATGCGAAAAATTCTAAAGATAAAGTGAGTCAATGTATACGGTTTTGTCATGAAACCTTGGTGTCTTTTACAGTCTCCACACCGAAAAACCAGCAAAATTGATCTTTTTGGAACTGAAAATTTAAAAATTGCAGAGAGAAATGATCATTTTAAAAAACATTTTAAAAGAGGACCATTTCTGTTTGGAGAGGAATGTGAAGTAGACCAGAAAACTAATCGGTGACCTCGGCAATTGGGCCCCCACAAAAACATCAGAGATCCATGCTGACTCATCTTGGAATGTTCAAACGATCAAATTATCTGTGGAAAGCCGGATGGCGTTTGTCTGTAATGACTCCTCCAGCTGTGCTGAAGGTCGCTCAGATTTGAACGCTGGCTGTTTGGGCAGGACAAACACCTCTATGGCCTGGCGGCGAGCTTGGGGCCCTTCATCCATCTTGGATACCCAGAAGTCTATTTGGTCCGACACATCCAAAAACATCGGTGTTGAGACGCAGTTAGTCGTGCACCATGATCTTATGCTGGTCTCTGTGTGTTGGATGTGTGCCCTGCATTACATGCATTGGTGAGGTGGTAATTAAAGATTGCCAGAGGTCCACCATTTAGGCTTCTGCGACATTGCCTGCCCGCTGCTGCCGCTACGGCTACTTTGGGACTCTACTGCTGTCACGTCGCTGAGTTGTTCCACCGTGACATTTGAAGAATGTGAAGCAGATGAAACAGATGTCTCCCTTGATCAATCAGCAAGGTCTCCATTTCTGCATTTTACTCTCTATTTGGGGTGGATGGAAGGAAAGTGCTGAGTTTTGTTTTGTACCCGGGATCCAGGCGGGTGGCCACCATAACTGGTTTTTCATTTTGATGGCCTTAATGCGAGGGTCTGTTGGAGGAAATGGAGCATCCAAGCACTCACGTGAGAGGTGGAGCCTTGATTTCCCAAGCCTCTGGGTGGAGGGGCACTAGCAAACTGATCTTCCTCATCTTCTCCTCCCGCCTCAAATTCGCGCCAACCTCTTTCCAGGCAGGGACGTCGGTAACGTCGGTGTCTAGGAATACCTCCTCCTCCGCTTTCTCCGGCACAGCTTCAACACAGCCCTGACTTGCCTTATATGATGCACCCTGAGAGCTGATGGCCGCCTTGCACTAGCCCTGGACCCCGAACCACTGCCTAATGAAGACCGATTTAAAAATTTTGAAATGTCGGGCCTTGTGATTCGACGGAGAGAAAGGCTCCGTGTCCGCATCTATTTTCCGTCTCCTCCTCCGTCGCTGGTGGCACCTGATGTTTCAGAGTGTCCAACGATCGTTCCAGAACTAAGACACCACAATGCTCATGCTGACAAGGGCATTGTCCTCACTGACCATTTTGGTGGCTTTTTTCAAAACTGGCAAGGATGGTGCAGAGCTCTTTCACCTGCCTCCACTCTCGGTGGCTCAACACCCGAGGTCCGCACTGCTGCTTGTCAAGGCCCTGTGTCAAATTCGTACTGCATAATGCATTGCGCTGCTGCCACAATCGTGGAGCATGTGGAGGGGGGAATTCCAGCGTGTTGCCACGTCAACAATGAGACGGTTGACGGGAGGCCAAGCTGAACCCTGCAACGCAGCCAGGCGGGAAAGAAGCAGGGTGCGAAACGGTGGAAGTGCGAACTCAGACCATCGAGCCTTCCTCGCAGGCAGTCCAGACCGTGTAGCGCTTTAGAAATTTCTGGACGACCAGGTTCATGACATGTGCCAGGCAAGGGATGTGCTCCAGCCTACCGATCTTAAAGGTGGCCAGCAGATTTCGACCGTTTTTCGCACCCCCACCTTGGCCCGGAACAAGGTTCTTGTCACCCAGCCAGCGCTCAGTCTCGTTGCGGAGAGCCGTCCACAGCTCTGACCTGTGTGTGACGGTCTCCAAGACAGATTAATTTCAACACGGCCTGTTTTCTCTGGCACGTGATGCCACCAGAGGACCTTGGGGAAAAAGGGCCCCGCCCCATCCCCGCGGTTTTGAAGAGCGTGCGCCGAGCCTGAGAGCCACCGTCACCACCAAGACATCCACCCACTCACCCAGTGAGCTGTCACAGAGATGTAGCGGCCTTGGCCATGCTTACTAGTACATGTGTCGGTGGTCAGATGGACTTTTCCAGACACAGATGCGACAACGCGCTTGAAATTTTAGATGACAAAGTGGCTGGCCAGGGCAGGGGCGCTTTTCTGGCAAAGAAATGCCTGCTCGGCATCTGGAATTTGGGGGCAGGCAAGGGCCATGACGTGGCGGAACCCATCTGTGTCCACCAGACGGAAAGGCAACATTTCCAAGGCCAAAAGCCTGGCAATGCCGACATTTAGGCTTTTGGCTTTGGGATGGTTTGGGGTAAAGTGTTTCTTCTGCTCCCCAAAACCTGGAAGACAGAAGGCTGGTGCTAGACTGCCGCTGTACAGCGTGCAGGTTGTCAAACTGGCGGAAGGGGAAGGGGAAGGATGGGTCTCTGGTGGTGCTGGTGGGGAAATCGGGTACGTGGAGGCTGAAGCGGAGGCTGATCCCTGATCATTGAATTGAGAGATGTGGACAGCTGAGGAATGCTTGGTGGTGGTGGAGGAGGAGGAGGCGGAGACAGAGGGTGTGAAGTGGTTGGAAGCCTGGCATCGGTGTGGCCTTTTTTGGCCAAGTGTTGCCTCCATTTCAACTCATGCATTTGCTGCATGTGACTAGACATGTTGGTGGTGGTTAGACACCTAAGATTCTTGACTCTACTGATGCGTTTACGGCAAAGGCAGCATATGACATCGCTGGGTGAATCAGAGGCTTGCTCAAAGAAGGCCCAGGGTTGAGAGGTCCTGGACCTTTTTGAGGCGATAAGTTTAGGAGCGGGTTTCCGCTGACTGTGGCTGGCGGAATCATCTCAGCGGACTTCTGCGACCGCCCTCTCCCTTTTTGAGGCGGGACCCGTACTGACACTACCCCATCGTCTTCCTCCTCGTCCAGTGATGAAGCGCTCGCAAGCAATTTCGCTGAAAAACCAGTTGGATCCGCAATGTCGTCATCATCATCATCATCAACACAGGTGACTTGGTCATCCTGACATTCTGCATTCAGGAGCTGCGGGCTACAAGCAAGAGGCACTGCAAGGCGTTGCCGACCGCCCGGGATCTTTGCCGATTGACCGGCTTCCTTCTCCTCCTCTGATAGCATCAGTAACTGGGCGTCAGTGCAGACAAAATCATCCTCTTTGGCCTCTTGATCTTTTAACATGCCTTCTGACCCCAACCGCATTTTGTCCTCAAAGAGGTCTTCAGAAAATGGATTATCCACAATAGTGGGTACATGAGTTGACATTTGGGCTGCCTTCGCTTCATGTTGGACGGATGCTGGATGCAGGTTGCATTAACCACTGAAGAACAGATTGGTGATGCTGTTCGTTACTGAGATTCACAGGGCCCTGACCCAGCGATGACAGGCCTGACGGTCCTGCAACCGACGATCCATTGGCTTGCGTGTTGTCGCCAGCACTGGAAGGAGCACCTTCTCTCGTACCTCTACCTCCATGTCCAACCCCCCTCATCGCTCGCTTACCACCTGCATTTCGCTCCATGTTCAGAAAGATAAAAATTTGAGAAGGTATGGAAGAGTTTTGGAAAGTCTCTTATTAAAAGATGGCAAATCACAGCTATTTTTTAAATCCCTCTAATTTCCTACAGCCAACTAGGATTAGAAACTGAAATGTTTCTTGCGAATACCTGTGAAATGCGGTCTGGTGGAAGAATCGTAAGACAAAATCAACAGTGTTCCTCCTTCAGTCCCAGGGATTTACAACTGCCCAGTAGGAATTGATAGTTTTCAACACAAAAACTACAAGTGCGCTAAACTGCGCCAAACTGAGATTCAATGAGCCCAATAAAACTATTCAGAAGTTACACAGATGAGAAATTGTTTTTTTTGCAGCAATGACAAACGAGAACAGTTGCTAGAAAATTGTCGTAAAACGTGGCTATTTGAAAAAACTAGGGCCGCACCACGTGCAATACAGCTATTTAAAAACTATTCGGATAATTTAAAAGGTATTTTTTGCACTATCAAAATTTCACCTGCGGTGACTACAAAATTGCTGTATTCAAATTTAAGTGCAAGGCGGCTCTATGAACAAAGCTGGCCTGCGCCAAGTGAAAAAACCCTATCTGAAATGTATAGGGTAATAAAAGTGGGGGTTTTTCACCCATCAAAAAAATGCGGTGAAAAAATTTTCTGTTTTCAAATTTTTAAATGAGGTCCCAAAAA
>JAODAL010054773.1:0-24406 GCA_025379985.1 Phyllomedusa bahiana | reverse complement strand
AGCAGAAAGGGACCTGGAGCAGCCCCTGAACCAACAGGTTGGGCCAAATTTGGGGACGCACTCTGCCCCCTCAGTTAGAAGACCCCCCGGGACAAACGGGGCACCCCAAAAACTGATGTTGTGGCCCCCAATTCCCGGGATTTTTGCTTGGAAAAGGGCTGTCCTGCCCGGCCATAGGTGGCTTCAGAGCGGGTGGTCAGAAATTGGCGGGGGCCATTGTTACCCCAAGGGAAAACCCGTTTGTCCAGGGGGGAAATGTGGAACACTGCCCTTTTGTCAAGATGAATCAGGCGGGGATCGGCCCCGGGAATTTTCCCCCCCAAACCAATCCCTTAGGCACGGGTTGGGTTCAAACTACCTGCCTAAAAAAACCCTTTTTCTGATGTTTCCCCAAATCTGTTTGCCAGTTTTTTTCCCACCCTGCCTACCCCTTTTTTAAACCAGGGACTGGAATTGCCCCCCCACCTCAACACTAATTTAATTGGGGCCATTTCTATGCCCTCATGCTGCTGTTGCTGTTCCCTTTAAAATCCACACGTTTCATTGTCAAAATCTTTGACCTCATGCGTTGCTCCTTCCGCCGTCACCTCAAATCTCTGTCATTGTGCCACTCTGTGGCCTATCCTTTTTTTTAAAAACCCCCCAGAATTTTTCATTGTGCCACTGTCTCCCCCTTTGTTTGCTGCTGGGGCTGCTGCCATGTCCTCCACACTGTGTCTTTGGGCCCTTTGCCTGACCCTAAAATGCTGCTGCCCCCCCTTTGACCCCCCCGCTCTCAGAAATTTGTCCACTCTGTGGTTTTTCCCCTTTGTTTTGCCACCTCCAGAATGTCATTGTGCCACTCTCTGCCCTCATGCGCTGCTGTACCCCTCCCGTCCCCTCCACCCTTTTGCATTGTCCCCAAAATGTGGCCAAATTACTGTTTTGCCCCCTCCAGAATGTCATTGTGCCACTGCCTGCCCTGGGTACTGCTGCTTTATGACCCCCTACACTGTGTGATTGTGCCCCTCGTGGCCTAAAAACGGGTTTTGGGCCACCCCCAGAATGTCATCGGCCACTTTCTGCCTCATGCTGCTGAGTGGCTGCTGTTTTTGTCCCCACTTTTTCATTTTTGCCACTGCCTGACCTCTTTGCTGCTGCCGCCTTGACCTCCGCTCTCAGCCACTGTGCCATTCTGTGGTTTTCCCCCTTTTTTGGGCCACCTCCAGAATGCCCATTGTGCCCCCCGACCTCATACTGCTGCGGGTTTGTGACCTCCACTCTCGGGTCTTTGGGTGCCTTTTCTGGGGTTTCCCCTCAAGTTTTGCCACCTCCAGAATGTCATTGTCCCAAACTGCCCAACCTCATACTGCTGCTGTTGTGCCCTCCCCCTTCTCAGTCATTGTGCCACTCTGAAAGCCTAGTCCTTTTTTTTCCCCCCCTCCAGAATGTCATTGTCCCAAATGTCAAACCCCTAATGGCTGCTGTGGCTCTCCCCGTGTCCCCACACTTTTGTAAATTGTGCCACTTTCTGCCCCTCATGCTGCGGGTTTGGGCTCCCTGCCGTGCCCTTTCCACACTTTTGTCATTGTGCCATTTTCTGACCTCATGCTGCTGCTGTGGTTTGCTGCCGTGCCCCCAACACGTTTCATTGGGGCCATCCCTGCCCTCATGCTGCTGCCCCCCGTAAAACCTCCCCTCTCAGCCCATTGTCCATTCTGGGGCTTCCCCCCTTTTTTGCCACCTCCAGAATGCTTGTCCCACTGCCTGACCTCATGCTGCTGCCACCGTGACCTCCGTTTCTCAGTCATTTTGCATTCGTGGCTTCCCCCTTTTTTGGGCCCCCTCCAGAAGGGTAAATTGGGGCCACTGCCGCCCTCATGCTCCCTGCCCCCGTGCCTCCGCTTTTCATCATTGTGCTATTCTGTGGTTTTCCCCCTTTTTTGCCCCCTTTCCAAAATGTCATTGTGCCATTTCCCCTACCCCCATGCTGCTGTGGCTGCCCCCGTCCCCTTTCCCACTTTTAAACTAATGTTGCCACCTGAGCTCTTAGTTTTTTTTTTTTCCCCAAGTTTCCCCCTGGTTTGACTTTATCGGGGCTACCTTTTCCTGCTTTTTTTTTTTTGGTATTTTTCCCCCTCTTAAGTGCCCGGGGAAATTTTATATTTGAAGCAAAATTTTTAAAGAGCGGCGGCAGTCATCTGCGTGTCTACTAAAACAAACATTGTAAAAGACCAAACCAAGCTCCCCCGCATTTTTAAGTAGGGCCCAAAAACGTTTTTTTCACAGCCCCCTGCAGGCATGTCCCAAGCCGGGAAAAAACTCTTTTAACGCGTTTCCCCTTCCCGAAGTAATTGGGGCCCGAATTTTTTTTTTGTCGGAAAATTCGGCGAAGTAAACCCGAATCAAATTTTTTTAAAGGAATTCGCCCATCCTAAATTACCACCTATATCCCCATGCAGAAAAAATTTTAAAAGAATATTCAAAAAATCGTGGCATGTACTAAGGTAGATCCAAAATAGGGTTTCTCTTTTTGTGGAACCCCCTAAAATTTATATACCAGAGGGGGAAAAAGTGTAGGCAATGTCCTCAAAAGGTAAAGATTTCAAAAAATTTAGGTGTTTCCCCTGAAAAAGTTTCAAGCATATTGACCAAAAATCCATTGACTTCGGAGCAATATTAATAAGAAAATAAAAAAATTTAAAACCAATTTTTAGTAAAAAGAAATGGGAGGAACAATTCTTGCATGCAAAAAGCCCAAAATGCTCCAAATTTTATAAAAGGAATTAAGGGGCAAAATTTTAAGGGGTTTGGCGAATTTGTCATAGTGAGGACTCTAGAGGAAATAAAAAAAAAACTAATACAAAAATTTGTTGATGGGGGGTAGTAGACGGGGATTAAGAAAAAACAGGGGAAGGGGAAATGGAAAACTAATGGGGGGAAACACAAAACACAAAAATAGCAAAAAGACCCGGGATCAATTTTTTTACCCCCTATGTCCCATGCAGGGAAAAAATTAAAAAAAAGTATTCTAAAATCGTGGCTGATACAGAAGATCCAAAAATATGGTTTTTTTGTGGGCCCCCCCAGTTTATATCCGGGAGGGAAAAGTGTAGGCAATGTCCTCTTTAGGTCAATTTTTCAACAGAAAAACAAAGAAGGGAAAAAAAACACTAATGGGAATCAAAAGGGAAAGGGACATATGGATGTCTTGCGTGCCAAAAAATGTAATCAAATAATAAAAGGGGATGAATATCCCATCCAATGAAAGGGATCCCATATTCATAAAAAAAAAAAAAATTCACGTGCAATTCATTAATGTCTATATTGCAAAATTTTCCCTTGCGGGGAAAGCATATATTTTGGCCCAACATCTAGACCAGCGAGAGTGGTTTTAATTTGAACATAGATCACTGATAAAATTGTTCGAACTAGAATGGGAAAAAAAAGGTAAAAAAAAAAAGCGTAAAAAATAAAAATTTGGTGAAACATCGGTGGCCGACTTTTTATGATCTGGAAAAGTATGGGATCTAAAATGGTGTATTTTAGAAAAAAAATAGAAACAAGTGATACACATATTTTTAAAAAAAAAAATTGCTGCAAAAGGGGTTATGGATCCACAAAATGCAAACACTGCACCCCCAAAGGCCTTAATGAAGAGGTAATTGGAATCTATCTTGAAATTTTGTTTGAAAAAATTGCCGCTTGTGAAATAACCCAAAATATGTACAATGGAAACGGAGCAATGAAAAAAAGATGGATATGTCATGGCTGTAATACGTGCATACCGTTTTTTTATTTTCATTGTTTTTAAAATTAAAGAATTAATTGAGTAAAAAGGGTCTATATAAGAGAGGTTTTGTTTTTGGTTTTCCCCTATGTTGAAAAGAGGGGGGTTTGCTCTTGAAACTTGCGAGGCTTAGGCTTTTTTGAGAGGTGAGGTTTTTGAGGAAGGCTCCACCCCAGCACAAAACGGGGGATGCAACAAGCCCCATTCCGAACGGATCTCCCGGGGGAATAGCAATGTAAAGGGAAGATACCCCAATGAACTACCAGGTGAATGATAAAGGGAAAAATATATAAAAAAGGTAAAGTGTGAAAAATTTTTTCCCACTGGTTTTTAAAATTTTTTTTATGTAAGATTTGAATAAAATTTCATCATTTTTTTAGGGAAAGCAAAAGGTTGAAATTTTTTCCATTAGCATAATTTTGGAGGATATTAAATTAGCAGGTGGGGACCTGCAGAAAAGGGTATAACCTGTGTGTTTTTAAAAAAGGGGTGCATTGCGGTTGAGTATAAAAACGGAGTTTTCCCCTTGTGTAAAAATTTTTTCGATCGGGGGTTTTTTTTAAAACAGGGTTTTTTTTACTTAATTTTCATTTTCCTTTTTTTTTTTAAACAATTGGGGAAAATTTATTGTTTTTTTGATCCTTGTCATCTAAAATTTTGAACAAGGGGGATGACAGGAATTTAAATATGCCAGAAATTCTTGTGTTCTTTTTAACCAAAGGTTGCCCAAAGAACAAAATCATCACCCAATTCCCCAAACCCAGTTTTTTTTATTTTGGAGGCGTATGGGGATTGAAAAATAAAAATGTTTAAAAAAAAAAACTCAAAAAAATTCGCATAGCTAGGCCCCTACATGGGCCCCCCCCCAATTGGGGGCCCCCTGTAGCTGTGGGAAAGTATTGATAAATAAATTCAAAAATTTAGGATCAGGGTTGAGTCTTTAATTGAGCCGGGTTGGATTTTACGTGGTTTTATTTTGAAACAAATTGGTCAGACGAGATGATAACTCATTGAAAGATACAGGTCATTTCCTCAAAAAATTAGAAACAGATGTCAATAATGTAACATATCTGCACATTTCATATAAAAAGTCTTTTTACTAACAACCCTTATGAGGAAGGAAGCAGAGCAGTGAGTGTAGCCTTAAATGAATATCCAACAATTTCCAATACACAGATTACGTTCTTAATGACGTTACTGGGTTTTTTATTGGGCAAAAAAATTTTTTTTAATTCAAAAGATCAATACTAAACCCTTCAGCTAAGGGGGGACCTCCCCTTTGGGGTTTCCTTTAGCGCCTAGCTATGTGAACCTTTATATGAGTTTTTTTGAAAAAAAAAATATTTTTTAATCCCAATACGCCTCTAAAATAAAAAATTGGTGGTGTTACGTAGATGATGTTTTTGTTCTTTGGACTAGTTCGGTAGAAGATCTACAAGAATTTCTGGCATATTTAAATTCATGTCATCCTCTTATTCAATTTGAGATGACTATGGATCAAAATACAATAAATTTCCTAGATGTAAAAATAGAAAGGATAAATGAAAAGTTAGTAACCACCATGTTTAAAAAACCCACAGATCGAAATAATCTGTTACACAGGGAAAGCTACCACTCCCCTAATACATTTAAAGATATACCAAAAGGTCAATTTGTACGTGCCAGAAGAATCTGTTCAACAGATGCCAAGTATAAAAAACAAATGTACAATCTAATTGATAAATTCGTCACAAGGGGCTATAAAAGAGATCAATTATTCAAAACTGGAATGGAAGTGATGTCAAAGAAGCGAGAAGAAAGCTTTAATACTGAAAAAAAGACAGTGAAAGATAGATGCAATTTTGTTTCAACTTACGACATGCATGAAAATAGTATTTGACACATCATAAACAAAAATTGGCATATTTTGAAAGCTGATAAAAATACGGTAGACTTTTTGTGGAGAAACCTCGCTTTATCTACAAAAAAGGAAAATCACTGAGTAATTAATTAGAGCAGATATTAAAGAACCCGTACTAACAAGACAAGAAAAAATAGCAACAGAAAGAAAGGGCACATTTCCTTGTTTATCATGCATAAATTGTTCTGCAGTACTAAAAGGGTCTAGCAATAATCATCCAATGAAAGGCACTCCGATATTCATCAAGGGGTATTTTACATGTGACAGTCAGGGAGTAATATACTTATTGAAATGCCCATGTGGTAAAGTTTACATTGGCCAAACTAGCAGAAAAATTAAAACATGCATTAGTCAACATAAATCTGCAATAAGAACCTATAAAAATCGTATTGAACAGGAAAATCCACAAGAGAAAAAAAGTGGAGAAACCGCAGTAGCGAGGCATTTTCATGAGTTTAATCACCAAGTTAGTGATCTTAAATGGTGTGTATTAGAAGAAGGTCAAAAAAATTAGACTATGTCGCTTAATGTACAACTTTTAAAACGCGAGGCAGATTGGATCTATACGATGGAGTCATTGATACCAAATGGACTTAATGAATGTTTTAGTCTAAAGTGTTTTCTGTGAAGGTTTTCTAATTTGTAACTTTGTAAACATATGTTTTTAACAGATAATTGTTGTAGGCTATAAATAGCCTGTTCTTTCCCCAATGTGCATGCGTGAAGAAGGACAAACCTTCGAAACGTAGCATCAGTGCGCTTCCGTACATCGAGCAGCACGGCTATGCTGCATCGCTCTCTGCATAAAATCCCTGGACTTTTGTGATATATCGCTTGTGGAACTCAGTTTGGACTTTTCCATTAATGATAAGGTACTGGACGTTAATGTGTTGACCGTTGATACAGTGTTGTAATGTCACTTTTTTATATAAGTAAAGCACACGTTTTATATGCAAACTTCTGGCTAATCTATTTCATAACTTTTTGTCTCTAAACTTTTTTTTCTTAGTGGTTCCTCCTCTGGAACCTCTATGGGACCTTTTCTTTTTAATTTGTTGGGTGTTCCCTTTATTGCGTCAAAATAAATCCGACATACGTTGAGAGTGAGGGAGAAACACAGAAGGATAAAATGAAAGAATTTAAACCTAAATCTAAATTTTATCCCATCAATTACCAGGGACATTTATTAAAGACATTCTATGAATTAGTCTCTGATGAACGCCAGACTATTCAATACAATAGAACTAGATCTAATTTAACAAAAGATGAACAAAAAGCTTTGAAGGAATTGCAACATAACAACCAGATTGTGATCCGACCAGCGGATAAAGGGGGAGGCATAGTTATTCTGAATTATCTAGATTACCATGAGGAAGCACTAAAGATTCTTTCTGACACTTCATATTATACGGTCTGTGCACATGATCCTTTCCTTGTAACACAACGTGAACTATATAAACATGTTGATAATGATGATTATTATTATTATTTTAAAGCGCCATTGATTCCAGGACACTGTACATTCGAGGGGGTTATATACATTACATAAGTCAAACGAGTTTCAGTGATAAGGGATAATGACAATTGGCACGACAGAGGGAGAGAGGACCCTACCCGAGAGGTTTACAATCTACAAGGAGGGGGAAAGAGACAGGGGTGAGGGGAAGACAGTCTGTAGGAGGAAGTAGTGACAAGTTTAGTGAAGGTTATAGGCAGGCCTGAAGAAATGGGTTTTCAGGTTGCTTTTGAAGCTGGTGAAAGTGGAGGAGAGTCTGATGTGTTGGGGCAGTGAGTTCCAGAGTGTGGGTGAAGCACGGGAGAAGTCTTGGAGACTGTTGTGTGAGGAGCTGATAAGGGGAGAGCAGAGGAGAAGGCCCTGTGAGGAGCGGAGAGTGCGTGAGGGGAGATATTTGGAAACTAGGGCAGAGATGTATGGAGGGGAGAGGTCATGGAGAGCCTTGTAGGTCATGGATAGTAGCTTGAAATGAATTCGCTGGGCAATGGGAAGCCAGTGAAGGGATTGGCAGAGGGGAGCGGCAGAGGAGTAGCGAGGAGAGAGATGGATAAGATGGGCAGCAGAGTTAAGGATGGATTGGAGGGGAGCGAGGGTGCTAGCTGGGAGGCCACTGAGAAGGATGTTGCAGTAGTCTAGGCGCGAGATGACAAGGGCATGGACCAGCATTTTTGTATTGTCAAAGTTGAGAAATGAGCGGATGCGAGAGATGTTTTTCAGGTGGAGGCGGCAGGCAGAGGTGAGGGTTTGGATGTGTGGTTTGAAAGATAGAGCAGAGTCTAGGATTACCCCAAGGCAGCGGACCTGCAGGACCGGTGAGAATATAGAGCCATTGACTGTAATAGAGAGATCAGGGGCAGGGGTAGAGTTGGATGGTGGAAAGATGATGAGTTCTGTTTTCTCCACATTTAGTTTTAGGAGACGTGATGAGAAGAAGGGAAGAAATGGAGGACAGACAGTCAGGGATCCGGGAGAGTAGAGAAGTGACATCTGGGCCGGAGATGTAGAGTTGGGTATCATCAGCATACAGGTGGTAATGAAAGCCATGTGAGGCTATGAGCTGACCGAGACCAAGAGTGTAGATAGAGAAGAGGGGGCCCCGGACCTGACCTTTGGGGACACCGACAGAGAGAGGCCGGGTGGAAGAGGTGGAGCGAGAATGAGAGACGCTGAAAGATCGATCAGTGAGGTACGAGGAGATCCAGGAAAGAGCCCGGTCTGTGATGCCGAGGGTGGAGAGGATTTGTAGCCAGGTCCGGGAATGGTCGGACAGTGTCAAAGGCAGAGGACCGGGTCTAAGAGGAGGAGACAGAGTAGTGGCAATGAAGGCTTTGTGTACTAGGTTTTTGTGACTTTGGTTAGGGCGGGTTTTGGAGGGGTGACATCGATTAAAAATCACTAATAATGTTTCTGTTTATCAGGAAACCTAATACTCCTTCTTTTACTATTCCCCAAACGCCATAAAGAATCGCAAAACACGCCCTGGATGACCCATAATTGCAGGTATAAATTCTATTCACAGCACCTTTCTCAATTTGTGTTGCACATTTACATTATTGTTTGAGTGGAATTTAGTAGCCACTATAAAAGGACTCTGGACATCTTATTTCTCTTTTATCGAACTCATATAGAGGATAAATTGTACATTAATTTCTTTAGACATATATCATATCTGTATATCCAACCATTACACATAGTCTGGTTTAAAATGTGCTGTTAAACATTTCATGGAAAAAAAGATCCCTCCATTACAGAATACTATAGGGAAATATTTTTATCTTTGGTTGTAAAATTTATTATAGGATAAACATACATTTTAAATTCAGGCAGGCGCACACCTACTGGCAAAATGAAGGGGACTTGCTTTGGGTTACTAAAATGGTTGCAAATCTGTATATGGGTCTGTTGAAAAAAAAATTGAAACTTACCTATATTCCCACCTCTATACAAATTTGTTTTACTGTACAAAAGTTTTTATTGATGGACAGTTTATTGTTTGGAAAGTCTGTTAATGAAATCCAAATTTTTTATGTCACTTAAATGCAAACAATGGGGAATTTCTTTTACAGCACACGTTTATTATCAGGAAATAGAATTTTTAGACCTAAAAATTTCTACTAGCAGCAATGGTTTTATTGTCAAGATGATTAAATCAGGTGTGGAAATTATCTTTGATTCACTCCTTTATGCCATTAAATGCCCTCTCCGAATTATATTATTATTACTATGCGGCTAGCGGAGCTCGAGGAATATGACCCACACACTTTGGCCTGGGACATGGGGAAAATCTCAAGTTTAATCACAGTAAATTACATTCAATAGAACTTTTTAAATCACTTGACTATTCTATCATACATGATTGGTTAATGTGCGGGTCGCCTAAGAGACAAGTTATAATTTGCATGTAGTATGAAAGCATTAGTGCTATGACACATTCCCAAACCTCTTCTCTATATCATATGAGGGGAGGAGGAAGACCTGAATCTCTGGCTTCTAGCAGGACACCTCATCTGTCTCAAGGAAAGTGTGTGAGAGCATCTGATACTTCGATTAAGGATGTATAAACAGTAAAAAAAGCGTTTAACAAGCTATATGATGAGCTGATATAAGAATGCCCCTATATATTTAATGATGAAAACAGACCTTTGATGTTTTTTTCCTTAAATTACCAATTTGACAGTCCCACCTAAAAACATCAGAATCTGTTCTAATGCTCCCCCTATAAGCGGGGGGAATGATGATTGATGCTCTTCCCTAAAATGAACAAGATGGGTAAAGGTCACTCTCCTTAGACGAAAGGATGTTGAACCCAAAACTGAACACTGTCCAGGCTTGCTCCAAGGGGCGTACAAGCAAGCTGCCGGCATTCTCGCAGAAGCCTCTGATGGTAAGGATGTTAGTTGACAACGACCGCACAGGTGCATCTCAGAGCAGTCCGACAGGAGGCATCTATGGATTATTTACAGGGATTGTCTCATAACCCTCCAATGTTTCTGGAAAATATATGGAGGTGGCACGTAAGTGTTCTAGTTATACCTTGTAAGGCGTCTTGGGTGTTTGTGAATTATAAACCATCTGATGATTATAATAGATGTAATTTACCAGTTCTCACTTTTGTTGATTGTTAATCTGGGTGTAATGATTCAAAACCTGCTTTGACATGATCCCAACGGTAAATTCATCAGGCTCCCCCCTTGGTTGTCCCTCTTGCATATCTACAGACATCCAGACTAGACAAAACATAAGAAAGGATATGGAAAAGTTCATATTGAACTTATGGTCGCAGTCACCTTTCTTGCGTGAGATGCACATGCCACCCAGGCTGGGTCTTCCTTAAGTTTCATTGAGGTAGGGGACACCAGGATGTTACTTGGTATGGGTCAATTGGGCTCCAGGAAGTCTCTGAGTGTTTCTGCACCCACACAAAGTCAACCAGGGATGTCAGCTTTGATCAGAGTCCGGATCTGGAATGGAGGAGTACACTATGGCTCATGATTAGTTTTCAATCATTACACGATTTATAACATATTTTACTAGGCTATCGTTCCCTGCACTCAAACATGTATGTGTGAAACCTCCCTAATATGGGTGGAGCCTGAGCGGAGTGAGACCAGTGGGCTGTCTGGGGGTATTTCTGACAGAATAGTGGGCAATTGGCGGATCTCCCAGGGCCAGAGGAAGAGGATGTTTCCTTTGCTAGCTTTCATATCTTGTTCTCAGAGTGGGTTCTTTCTTTCCACTTTTATGCTGAATTTTGGATGGTAGGGGAGTGTGAGGTCGAGGTCAGCTCCTACTAGTTGCCAAAATGTCTCTGGTTACTCAGCAGTGAGGCAGGTCTTGGTCTGATTCAATAAACCTCAGGGATCCATAATTCTGCATTCCAATTCCGTCAATTGTTTCTTTCACGTGGTTTGGCGCAGATGCCATGTTGGTAATTGGTAGATCTTCAGGCCATCCTGAGTTAACTTATCCGACCACTATTAGATATACTTGTATTTTCCACTTTGGGTAATTCAAAAGTTCAATTGGATCCGCTGGTGAGGATATAGTGTTTAGCCAAAATGCTTCCTTGGTGTTGCATCAGTCACCCTGGTTTACAAGTATTGCATATTTCACAACTTCTAGCATAGATATTGCGGTGGAAAAGGGCAGATTCGGTGCTATGGTATTTCTGTTTGATTGAGAAATCATATAATGGTTAGTTCCTCATGTGGGTAGTATCTTGAGCCCATTGTATACAGTTGGATATAATGCCTTGGTAACAAAACTTATTGTCTTTCTCTAGAATCATCTGGGTGATATCTTCTGTCCCAATTCCATTCCAAATTTTCCTTTCCTTTGGGCATTATTCGACTTGGAAATTGTTCTTGACAGGTTATCATCTGAATTCAATGCATCTAGTCCTTGGTTCTTTCTTCTTGTTCTCTTGATTCTTTCCTTTCTTTCTTCTTCTCTACCTTCTTTCTTTCTTCTTGCTCTGGTCAGCACTATACAGCCACTCCTACGTCTCTCGATATTTGGGAAGAGGCTGTTGGCCTTTGCAGCCAAGTCTGCTCTGTAGGTGCATTCTCTTACTTCCACTCTCTTATCTTCCATGGGCTTTTAGTCTTCAAAACGGCCACTTGGAGCTGGCAATTGGAGAGCATTGATTCAGAGTCTGAATAGGCTTCTTGATTCTTGATGGGCCTTCCACTAGCTGTCTGGAAACCTAGCAAGGCCACTCAGGGCCAAAGTCATGGGCTACTCCGGACATGTAGGCTGAGCTCGGTTGTAATTGTTCTTGGTCTTTCTCTTTGGCGAGCTTACTAAGCTTCCGTTCCAGCCACAGAGTTCTCCTTCTTGGGCTGGTAATTCTTGAAGGTAAAGATGCTGCTAACGGTTTTCTTGCAAGGTATCTAAGCATATCCTGTATGGAATGTCCTTGATTAATCAACAATCTGGATCCATCTGTGAAAGGAAAGAACCATAGTTCTGGGTTCTCCAATTGGATGTAGAGAACCAGTAGGAAGATGGGTCGGGTTTAGCCTTCATTTGTTCAAGACAGTCATGAAGATGGTTCATCCGCGGCAGTTCTGGTCTTCATCTGTTGGTTGATGATCTTCAATCTTCCCCTTCCCCCCTTGAGAGAGGAAGCTGTGTGGGCTGGGTTGACGCGTAATACATCTCTTCAAATGAAATTTTTCAGGCATCTAGTATGGGCATTGTTTACGGTATCGAGGTTGCTGCGACTGTTTCTGGATCCCTTGTAGATTATGATGAGCCAAAACATTGACAGGATGGCCTAAAATGATGGTTTGAAGTTTTTTTTGCAAGAAGAACTTGTGTAGCTCTGAGGCAAGTAGGGACAGTCCGTGTAACAGGATCTAACTTGCAAGAATAGTATCCAAGAGGTCTCATACGCTCTCTATATTTCTGTGTCAAGACTTCGATAGCGTGGCCATAGTCTTCAAAATAGGATAGAAGGTTGAGAAAGGGTTGTGAGTAGTCGAGATTCCCAGAGAGCCGGGAGTTGTAGGATAAGTTTTTCCCAGGGTTGAAAAAACTCTTGTCACTCTAAGTGAGCGTTCATTGGTGTAAATAATGTCCTTATAAAGAATTGTATAAAAACTTGCCATAAGACTGGGCATTGGGTTATCCATTGACAACAGTAAGTGGTGATCTCAAGGCCTAGAAATCCTTGAAGTGGTTTTAGATTGTTCGGTGCATAAATGAGCATCACAGCTTTTTCCCCGATCGGTAGGGAATACAACTTTCTTAGAACACCATTGGAGTTTGGACTGTGAGACTTTGCAGTTGATTGCGCAATTGTTGAAGAAGACTCAAAGATCTTGATTGACAAGTTGGGAACGTCAGGGCACCATAGAAATTATCATACCATGTCATGTAGGGCTTGAGTCAAAGGGTGTTTGGTGAGTTCCGTGCCCTTTGAAAGCATCCTCGTTCCAGGTGGCGGCTAGTACCACGATAAATGAAAGTTAAAGGGTATTGAAGTCTTTGTGTAGTGGGACAATGAAGACACCTGCAGAAACCTATAGACTGTGAAGTAATAGTAGGCAGCTGAGAGGTACTTGGACAGAGAAGAACAAGAGCTTTGGTGACCAAGGGTTTCTCTTATCCGTTAACAGCAGTTGACTGCTCATGAGTCCTGAAAACAAACGGTATTTTGGAGGTTTCACAGGGCATAACGTTCTTGTGAACAGGGAACGAGGTGTATTTGCAGGAGAAAATGCAGTGGATGAGTACCCCATTATCAGGAAGTTAGTTTTGTGACCCAGAGATGAGTTTTTGATCATGCTTTTAAAGGGATTTTGAGGGCAAGCGATGGCGGGGTCAGCACCCTCTTTTCAAGAAGACTTGTACAGGTGAGACTGGAAGGATGCCCACATCATTAGGGACCTTTAGACAAACTTCAGGAATAGGTTGACTTGTGTCAAAGTTCAGGAGGTGTTGCTTGATGGTGGATAAAACATGGGAAGAGCAGGAACAGCTTTGTAGGTTTCAAAGAAACTTGGAAGTGAGAATTGTAGTCCAAATACATTCCAGAAGAATTATATCTGAAAGTAGCATTCATCATTTGCAGAAGTCAGCTTCAAGCAGATTAGTTGGATAAGTAGGAGGGATAGTAGTCTAGACAGGAGTCCATGATGTCCAATTGGCACTGGGGTAGTTTAAGAGGGAGTCTGGGTTGGTCGTCCATCCCACTTCAAAGCATGAAATGTTGGTCGGAGAAAGTATGACGTACGGTGAATGTCAGAAATTTTCGAGAACCGATCTGGCTGCCCCAGTTGTCTACAAGGAAGGATGATGGTGGCCCATTTAATTGTAAGATTGACGGTCAACATCTGGTCAGAAGACTAACAGTGTGTTCTCTGAAAGCATTGGTTAAAATGGTAGACATAGGTTTGCCGGAATCCTATGGATGAGGACAAAAGGAGGTGTCTTGAAGTTGGAAAGGTGGATAAGACGCATCTTGAGGATATGTTTGTTGGTACGGACTATGGTTAAGATTGGTAAATTGAGGTTCAAGAATGGTTTATTTTTGTAGGGACTGAGGTCTGAGTTGTGTTTGTGATTGAATCTTGATGGTTGAGATTCATAAGCTGATATGTGTTTCGTTTGATTTGTATGCTTGAGGTTATGATGGTATTGGTTTGTAGTTAGTAGCAAAGTTCCTGGTTTCATTACGAGCTTTAGTGCGGCACTGCCTCATGATATGTCCAGGTCGGTTGCAGTAAAAACAGTCTTTTTGAATTCGGCCTGTGCCCGCCCAGAAGTGTAGCGTTTTGAACTTTCCGCGACATTTAGGACCATTAAGAGTTGATGGCTTGGGGTCTGAAATTTATTTTGCTGGTTCAATTGTACTGTACAGTCTTAGGAGTCTGTAGGGATCTTTTGGAGCTCCTGAGGAGAGGGACACTGTTAGAAAACTTTGTTGAGAGGATCAGTCATATGTTGAGAGGAATCAGTCTGAGCCAGCAAAAGAACTCTGAGCATTAGCAACAGAAAGAAGTTGACTTCCAGGAACTATTTCCATTTCTGCTCGAATAGTTTCAAATAATCCTGAATGGGTTTAGGAGACCTTTAACAAACGCCGTTGAAATGAGGATTCTGTTGAGCTTTAGTGTTATTTGTCCAATTCACAGGCGGGAATAAGGCATAATCCGGTGATAAAAATTCTCCATGGTTTCAGTAGGACTCGGCAGTATGAATTGAAGATATGACTGAATATATTCAGCCAAGTTCCTTTGCCCAAGAATGGAAGACGACAGCAGAACTCTTCCCCAGGATGAGTAAGCATTGATGTCCTCACAGTGTCTTCTTGTAGGGCTGATTTGAAAGATATGCCAAAAGTAATCACAGCCTTGATGCTGGCACAATGGTATAGAATCTTTCAAGAGGCAGATATTGTATTCTGTTATCTGGCTGATTGCCACGGTAAAATGCCCATGGGTTTTTTTTCTCATGGATATCTTGCATTTTGGTCAGTTGATTACTTGTACTTTGTTCTGGGTTAAAGGCAAGTTTATTGGTTTATTCCTGGGGTTTGTGGCTGGTGCTGATGGATTCGAAGTAGAAACAGCAGAGAAAAGGATTTTCAGAGGCTGAAGGAGGTGATGGTGGTGTGAATGCGAAGGTGGGGGGGTAAGTCCATGTATGAGGTCTGGTTATGGTGGTGGAGGTAATATGGGTGTAGTTTGCAGCGGAAATGAAGTTTACTCCTTGTGTAAAGGGTGAATGATGTTGTCCTGGGAGTGTTACTGGTTGAGTAAGGTGAGGAGCAGTAGTCTTCAGACATTGGCCATTAGCATCTGTTAGTACCACTATCCGTATTTCAGGTACTGGAGGAATTGGCTGGTGCCAAGTAATGCGGTGGTGTATGGCCTATAACATACATTGGTGGAAGCAAAGATGCAGAAAGAAATTAAGGAATAGGGGACAGCTTGGGTCTTCAAGGTACGTTATGTATTGTTTGTTTACAGCCTAGTGAACACTATTGTTATTGGGATACGTTAATATGGGTCCTAACGCAAGATATGTATCACAGTTTAATCTCCTCCTAGAGCAGCAGTCTGTGGTGCTGAGAGCAATAGGAAAAAATAGTGGAGTCATTTAATTTGGATGCAGATGTGGGTTCCTGGCATCCTCTAACTAATGGCTACTTGTCCTCCTCCCCGTCTTCCCTCTCCATAGCTTGAAAGTCAGAATAGTGGCTATAGAGGAGGTTGGTGTCTTAGATAGAAACCGTGACAAAGGGTTAGGAGTGGTTGCATGGCTGGTGGTGGTGTTTTGTTGTGATGTTGCAGGTGTGATGGCAAAGACGTTATCACACGAACAGTTGCATATCAATGGTTTTAATATTAGCAGTAATAAGTGATGCACGGAGGAAGGTGGGAGGTCGGAATGGTAGGTGTTAGCAAGATGGCGCTCTGTTCAACTTCAACCCGTGAACTTCGGGGTTTCATTGGATGCTTAGGACTAGAGTTGAGCGATTTCATTGGCCTATCGACATCGGGTCAGATGGTCGATAGGTCGGCATAGCGACAAGATATTCGCATGGGGGGGGTGCTGTCGATGTTAGATGATGGATGGCACCATTAATAAAGTCTATGGGAGGTGCAACAACAACCTTCATTTCTTACACCCAAAACAGGGATGGAGAGGCTGGAATTTAAAATCCACAACAGGTTCAAATGGTACTTGCTACATTTAGGCACAACGACTTAGGTTATAAAACCACTCAGAAAAAAAATCACAGACCATTCACTATCCCTGTGTCTTGTACACAGCATGACCTTAAACCTGCTTCACCACAAATAAAAAAGTGCCAGAAGGCAGTATTATTTGAACATCATTTTACTTGAACTGGAATTGACTATCCCTTGTCCTGGAACGCAGCATGAGCCCCAAAACCTGCATGACCCCCGCATTTAAAAAGTGCCGGAAAAAAGAAGTCTTTCAATACCATTTAAGTTTCCCCTGGGCATGACTTTCCGGGCCTGGGGCCCCAGGCCTGAGCCCCAAAAACCCGCCCTGACCCCAGATTAAAAAAAGGGGCCCAAAAAAGGAGTTTTGAAACCACCCTTTTAGTTTCAAAGGGGGCCCTTGAATATCCTGGTTTTGGGCCCCAGGGATGAGCCCCAAACCTGGGAAAGACCCCCGATTAAAAGGGTTTCGAAAAAGGAGTTTTTTTCAACCCCATTTTGTTTCATGGGGCATTACTTTTCCCTGTCCCCGGGGGCGCTTCCCCCCCCCCCCCCGGATGAGTGCGGGGCCCCAATTTAGCTTCATTGGAAAAAACTGGGGTTTGGTTTTAAAGCTCCTGTTCCACCCCGGTTGCCATTTTTTCTTTTTCTTTTTTTTTCTCCCTTTTATAAAAGTGCTGGGGGAAAATTTGGGCTCTGTACTTTGTTCTTCTGTCCGGGGCTCCATACTCCTTTTCCCCCTTTAAAAAACCTAAAATTGGGCAAATTTTTCCTGTACCCCCCCTTGGGACAAAAAAGGGGGAATTTTTTTTCCCGCCTTTTTTTTGTTTCATGCAAGTTTTTTGTAGGGTTTTAATTTTAGAAAAACAATTTTTAAAATAGGAAAGGAATCCCAAACCCTTTTCTTTGTTTTTCTTTTTTTAATTTTTATTTAAATTTGGGGTTTTCTCAAAACAGGGGGTTGATAGCTATGTTAAAGATCTTTCAAAAACAAGTCCCTTTTGCAATTTTGTGTTCCCAAATTTAAAAGTGTCCTACCTTTTTCCTTTTTTTTGCCCCCACCATCAATCTTGGGGAAATTTTTTGACAAATTTTAAAAACAAATGCCTGTTTAGAAACAAATTTTATTAAAAAGGACCCGTAGCATAGCTTTCATGTCACAAGGGAAAAAAGCCCACCAAAAAAATTTAAAGCAAAGACCCCCTTTTGGGGACTTTGGGGGCAATTTTTGGAAAAAACAAATGTCTGTTAGAAAAAAAATTTTTTTTTTGAATAGGAACCCTTTTTTATTGCCCGCATTTCAAAGCAGCATGACCCCAAAAAAAAAATAAATATGAATTCTCAGCCACTATTAAAAAATTTTGAGGGGAAAAAAAATGCCAATTTTAAAAACCAATTTCTGTTCCCCAAAAAGGGGCCAAATTTGGGGTTTTTTTGCTGTATCTCACAGCAACTTTCCCCCAAAAAAATTTTAAAATATGTTCTAGCCCCCTATTAAAAATTGGGATGGGAAATGCCAAATTAAAAAGGGCCAATTTTTTGTTCCAAGGACCCTAAAATTTGGATGGGCGAATTTTTCAAAAAAACATTCGGTCACTTCGGGCCCAATTTTCCGCCAAAAATTCGTTTCGTTTTTTGAATTTACTTTGGGACGAATCGCGTTAAAAAAGCAGTATTTCCCCGGCTGGGGCCCGAGCCTGCAGGGGGGGCTTTTTAGACGTTGGGGCCATGGGTTTTAAAAATGCAAAAGGGGAGCTCGGTTTGGTCTTCCCTACAATGTTGTTTTTTAAATAGGGCCCCGCAAATGGGCTGCCGCCGCTCTTAGAATCGCTTCACTATAAAAATTTCCCCGGGCACTTAAAGGGGGGCAAAACTGACCAAAAAAACTAGGGGGGGAATGTTAAACCTGATAAAGGGGGAAAGGGCCCGGAAAGCTGGAAAAAAACAAGGGTGAGAGTCAGGGGGAACCTTTAGTGACAAAAGTGTGGAGGTGAAACTGGGGGGGGGGGGGGGGAGCAGCCACCCGCGCATGAGGTTTTTGGGGAGTGGGCCCCAATGACATTCTGGTGGTGGCCCCAAAAAACCCAAGGGGGGGCCACGGGGGGCAAAAATGACTGAGGCGGGAGGTTTAAAGGCGCAAAGGGGAAGTATGAGGTTTAAATCAGTGTGCACAATGGGAAATTTTGGAGGGGGGCAAAACAGGAGGAAGCCCCCAGAAATTTGGGACTTTACAAGTGTGGAGGTAAAAAAAAGCAGCAGCAAAAAAGATTTAGGGGATGGCACAATGACATTCTGGGGCAGAAAAACAGTATTAGGCCACAGAGTGGCACAATCACACAGTGTGGGGGTTCATGGCGGCACGTATGAGTCAGGCAGGGGGCCCCAATGACATTCGGGGGAGGGGGGGGCCAAAAACTTTTAATTTGGGGCCACAGAGTGGAAACTTTCCCACCAGTGGGGAGGTAAAGGGAAAAAGAAAGCAGCATGAGATAAAGGAAAGTGGCACAATGACATTTGGAGGTGGCCAAAACCATTATTGGGCCCACGGGAGTGGCCAATCACACAGTGTGGTGGCCCGGGCCCGGAAACCCATTTATAAATCAGGCAGTGGCAAAAAAAGGGGACATTCTGGGGGGCGGTTTAAACGTATTGGCCACAGGGGGCCCAAAATCAACAGTGTGGGGGTCCCCGGCGGGCAGCAGTATGAGTTCAGGCAGTGGCACAATGCATTCGGAGGCGGCAAAAAAAGTATTGGGCCCACAGAGTGGCAAAATCACACAGTGGGGAAAAGGTCACAACACCCAGCAGCATGAGTGGGCCAGTGGCACAATGAATTTGGAGGGGGGCCCAAAAAAAGGAGGAAGCCACAGAAATGGCCAAAAATAAATGAGGGACGGGGTCAGGGCCGGGACGGAGCGGGATGAGGTCAGGAAAGTGGAAACAATGACACAGTGTGGAGGTTTTTGGAAAGCAGCCCAAAGCACAGCTGAGGTCAGACGTGGCACAACTGACACAGTGTGGATGTCACGGAAAACAGCAACAGCAGCATGAGATCATAGATGGCACAATGACAGATTTTTGGGGTGGCAATACCGGGGTTCCCGGGTTAAAGATGGTGGTAGGCGGGATGGAGAAAAACTGGCAGCAGTTGTGGGGGCATAAGGCGGGGGGGGCCCCCGGGCTTTCAGAAAAAGTGGTGGGGCCCAGGTAAGTTTAAACCCCCGGGACAAACCCCCCCCTAAGGCTTTTGGGGGTGTGGGGAAAATCCTGGCCGATCCTTTGCCTGATTTTTTGGACAAAAGGTCAGTCGCCCCCAACATTTTCCCTTTTGGAAAAAGGCGGGTTTTTTCCTTGGGGGGAAAACAAATGGCCCCCGCCGGAAATTGAAAACCCGCCCCTGTTTGCCCCCATTACGGGGCGGGGCCCAGGACACCCTCCCCACTAAAAAATCGGCAAGTTGCGGCCCACCACCCATTTTGGCTGCCCAGTAGTCCGGGGGGATCTTCTAACTGGGTGGCAGGGGCTGCCCAAAGTGGGCCCCCAACCTTTTGGGTTCGGGAAATTTGGCCCCAAAGGGGCCCGGCTGCTGCTGCTGGCGCCCTGCCCTCCTCACTGGCGGGGTGAAGGAAGCTCCCTTCATCAGTGCTCCAGACTTGGGTTTTACTTTGAGGGAAAGTGGTACTGCCCCTTACCCCCCCCCTTCCCCCCAAACCCCAAGCCACGGGCAGTGGGTACATGGGGCGCTGGGGGAACCCCCCGGTCAGACCCTGTCGAGGAGGGACGATGCCCGAATGGGCGGGCGGCCAACTGTTTTACGGAGGTTTTCCTATAGTATTTGATTTTGGTTTCCCTTCAATAGCTGGGAAAAAGGCCCCCTTTTTGGGGCCCCGGGTTTAGGGGAAGGGTTTCCAATAGGGTGGAAAAGCCAGGTCCCCCTCTCCCGGGAAATGCTGATTTTCGGCTGGAAATAGCCACGAAAAAGAAATTTGTGCGGGCCATCTGCAAAGTGACTCAGAGGGGCCCCCGGGCCCCCTTTTTTCCACTGTATACGGGCCACGGTGGTTGGGTTCATCTGCCTATTTTCCCTCTTTCTCCATCCACCTCCTCCAGCTGTCCTCCCTTCCTACCCTTTTGTCCCCCGGGGTTTAGAAAATCCACTCTTTTTCACCAGACAATGTTC
Source organism: Phyllomedusa bahiana (assembly GCA_025379985.1). Lineage (NCBI taxonomy): Eukaryota > Metazoa > Chordata > Amphibia > Anura > Hylidae > Phyllomedusa > Phyllomedusa bahiana. Next base: position 3,841 of record JAODAL010054773.1, on the reverse strand, counting down.
TGCTCCATGTCCCCCTCCTCCTCCCCCTCCATTTCATTTCCCCCCCGGAAATCATTTTTTTTTGGGCCCCCACGAAAATGTGGGGTTGCCGTCCCCCCCAGTCCCTGCCCAGAACGATTTTTCAGCATCTTTTTCCCAAAAGGAAACAGGGAAGAAAGTGGAATGCCCGTTTTTAATTTCCCGAAAGTCCGGGGCGACTGAAAAATAACGTCCCCTCCTTCGAATGGCCCTTAAAAAAAACAGGGGTGTCACGCATGGGCTGCCAAAGGGGTGACACCCAAAGTTAAAACAGGGGAGAAATTCTGTCTGCCCTGGATCATAAAAAAAAATCGTTAATGGCCTTTCTTTGTTCATCCCATTTCGGCCCCAACAGGGTTGCGGGCGGGAAAATTCCCAACCGGTGGAAACTTTTGCATTCATAGGGGGCCGGGTGTTTTTGGGGGAAGCCGTTTGGCCGCTCAACTCTTGAGGGGGGTTTGTTCCGGGGTTTGTACGAATGGAAAAAAAGGTGCATGCACAGTTTCCGGGCCCAAATTTTCAGAATGTTTAAAAGATGGGTTGGAAGCCCTTCAAAAAACCCTTTTCACAACCGGAATTGGAAACATTTGCGAAATTGCGGGCGCATGGACCTTTCCCCCTGGGTTTGCAGAGCGGACCCCCAATGTTTTTCCCTTTTTGTCACCAGGGCCCCCGATTTGCATTTGGGGCGCGGAAAAAGGGCCCACACATCGTTTTCTTGGAAATGACGCGGACCCGTTTTCCCCTGTGGGATTTTGGGTTCGCCGGGGAAATGCCGGTTTTGGAACTGCGGGGGACCCCAAACTGTGCCCACACATGTGGTATGTGGAGAAAAGGTATTTTGGTGGAGGTTTGGAGAGGGGGTTTTGTTTGGTGGAGGAGGGGGAGGCGGACATCGGCGCAGGTGCAGCATTTTTGACCCGTGGAGGGGGAAAGGGGGTTTCCCCATGCCCAAAAGTTTTTGGGTTTGTGCCTGGGCGGGGGAAGAAACATTCACCCTGTGGGGGAAAAGGGAACATTGTACTGGCCCTGACCGTGTTACAGCCCCCAGACTTTCCGTGTTTGCCGGTGCCCCTTTGGGGAAAAAACCCAAATAAGCTAAAGGGACGGCCAACCTTCGGGGTTCAACATATTTTGAAGTGTGATTCTGCCCTTTTTGGAAAAAAGAAAATTACGGCGGGGAAACTCTCCTTTCCGGTTTGGCCCAAAAGCCATTTGTTTTGAATGAGGGCGGGGTCCCCCTTTTTGGGGAAAAAAAGGGTTTTTGGGACTGAAATACCAAAAACTTGGAAAAGGAGCACGGGTCAGCTGCTGCACCTTAGGATGGGTTGGGAAGCATATTTTTGTCCCTTTGAAAACGCCTGGCCTGAAAGATGCGGGGCCCCTTTATGAGTACCCGGGAGCAGGAGCATCGGGGAAGGGGAGAGGGGAATGCAAAGAGAAACAGCCCCCCTTCGGGCAGATTTTGGTGGGGGGCCTTTCCCTTGGCGGGCAATGGAATGCTTTGCCACTGGGCGCTCCCTGCTGCTGCTGTTGCTCCCGGGGGGAGGAGGGAAACCACCACTTCTGAGCCACCTTTCTCCCAGGCCCCCGGTTAATTGGTGACCCCTTCTTGTGTTTGGGGCGGGGTCGTGGTGCCAAGTTTGGGCTCCCGGGCCAGGGCTTAAACTTTCTGCCCACAGATTCTCCCTTTATACCCATATTCGGCCCCCTTTCCGGTGCCCTTAGCAAAGAAACCTGCCACACCGGCCGGGGAATGGGAAATTTTTACCAAAAACCGGCCCCGCACGGGAGTGACACTTGGGCCGCCGCTTGCCTCGTGACCCCTTTTTGCGCTACTTTTTTGGGAAACCTGCGAAGGCGGGGGTTTTTTTACCCCGGGGGGGCCGTTGGCTCCCGACCCACATTTGCTGTATCCTGCTGACTCACGGCCACACGACCCCTTGTTGGGTTGCGCTGCTGGCCTGACGCGCAAGTTGACCCCCCTTCCTTCCCCTTAAACCGATGTTTGAAGCCCTTGCCTCCCCCGGGCCCTCCCAAGTGGGGGTGGGGCTACATCATCATTTTTTGTTTTTCATCGTAAATGCTGTCCTAATAACCGGCTTGGTATCCCCGAGGTTGCCCCTCTCACAAAATGACCTTTCCCTTTCCCACTTTTCCACATCTATACTTTTGCCCGCCTTGCAAGAAGCAGAAGGTTTTTTGGCCCGATTTTCTTCGCTGCCAATTAGGCTGCTGACTGCCCCTCAAATTTGTTCAATCCTGCTTTATAATGGGGGCCTGAGCCCAGACCCCCAATAGTAGATCTTGGGCTGAGGGGAAAACCGAGGGGGGACAAAAGGCGGGATGAGGAAAGGTGGGGGGCCCGCTGCCCCCGGCTTTTTCGGGCCTTTTGGCCCAAAACAAAGGGGTTTTGTGTCTGAGGGTTTCCCCCCCGGGCCTCTTGGCTGGGGGTTGAAAAGGTTTTGTTTTGGGGAAAGGGAAGAGGAGGGAAAACCTAGTAAACCAATAAAGGGAAACCCCTTTGGGGGTTTGCTGAACAACCCGGGCCCCCTGGATGACAGCGACAGTTGTGGGCCTCACCCGAGTGCCCTGCGGGCGACGCCCCCTTGCTGTGCTGCGACCTGGGCCGGGGTTTTTGGGAATTTTGTCTGTGCCATGCCCACTCCCCAGGGTGCAGAGCCGAAAACCCCCTCTCCCTGACTACTGTTTGTTCAAAAATTTTCGGGACCTTTTTGATGTTTGGATTTCTGTTATGAAAAATATTAACCCCCTGTTTTTGACCAAAATGAAACCCAGTGCCCTAAGCTTGGGAAACCCCTTGGCTAAAAAAATTTGCGTCCAAAAGGGGCGGGGAAAAATGTATTGCTGGGGGTTTTTAAAAAACACTGTGTGTTTTACTAAAGGGAAAAAGCACAAAACGGGGTTTTTAATTAATTGGGACTAAAAATTAGGTACGGGAAAAATGTTAAAAATTTTTTGGGCCCCGTTAAAAAGGGACGGTTTATTTTTGTCGACCCAGAAAAAACAACGTTTAAATTTAACCCCTGGATGTAAATTGGCCCCAAAAAGAATTGACCCCGCAAAAAACTAGTAGCTTTGAAACCCCCCCCGTGTTTTAACAATTGTGTGTTTTTACGCCCACAAAAAGAGTACAGTTTGAAAATTAACCTTTTGCTTGTAAACTTAGGTTTACATTGGTCCCCTTCGTATTTGCTTTAAGGGGCATTGCGTTTCCCTGCCACAATGCTGGGGTTGTGGAGGGGGGAAATTTCCCCAGCGTGTTCCCACGCCCAAAATGAGAGGGTTTTTGCGGGGGGGGCCAAAGCTGACGCCTGCAAACGCACCCAAGGCGGGAGGAAGCAGGGGGGCGCCCGGCGGAAGGTGCGAACTTAGACTTGGGCCCTTTCCCTTTCAGCGGGCCCGTCCACCCCCGGGGGTTGCTTTTTTAAAAATTTCGGGGCGAAAAGGGGTTCATGACAGGGTTGCCGGGGAAAGGGGATGTTCTCCACCCTTTCCCGATTTTAAAACGGCCGGCCATCAGATTTCGCCCGTTATCGCACACCACCTTCCCGGGCCCAAAAGGTTTTTCTTGTCACCCACCCAATGCTCGGTCTCGTTGCGGGGAGAGACGTCCACAGCCCCTGCCCTGTGTGTGGGGGGGTTTCCCCTCCAAGACAGTTTTTTTAAAAACCGGCCTGGTTTCTTTTGGGCCCACATGATGCACCAGAGGCCTTTGGGGGGGAAAGAACCGGCCCCAAACCCTGCGGTTTTAAAAGGGTTGCACCGGGGCTGAGGCCCCGTACCCCCGAGCTTTCCACCC
>JAODAL010054772.1:0-24409 GCA_025379985.1 Phyllomedusa bahiana | reverse complement strand
AGCCATGGGAAAGGGGATTTTTAAACCTAAAATGAAATTAAATGAACTTAGTTGTTTTTGCTGCACATGAAATCTGGGTAAATCCATAGCTTACTATTTTTTGCCTTTTTATCTAAACCTTATGAACATGCAAAATGAAATGTGATGTGTATAAATCAAAAAAATAATAATCCTTGTGATTGGTATTAAGAGTTAAAAATTAGGCAAGAATGATGTTCATTATAGAAGGTGTTACAGTACAACTGTCACGGGGGTCGCGGGCCCGCTGCCTTCGCCCCCGGTCCCCCCCCCGCGGGGGCCGGGGGGGCATCGCGGTCGCCCGCGACCACCCCTGTGCCCGCGGTCCCGGTGTCTGCCCGCTTACCTGGCTCCGCTCCTGTGCACGCCGCCCCCGTCCCCCCCGGCCGCCGTGCGCGTGCCCGTTCCTTAGCGCGGACACTTGGTTCGATTTAAAGGGCCCAGTTCCAGTAATTGGTTGTTTGCCGGCATGTTTTCTTTTTGGGGTTACGCCCCTAGCACTCGTTTCAGATTTTTGGGCGTTTTCTGGGTTTGGAGTGAGTTTAGAGTTTTTTTGTTTTTCCCGTGTCCAGTCCGTTCCCAAATTTTTCCCTGCCCTTTTCCCTGTTGCCGCCCCCCTGACCGTCTCCCTGTCCCTGCCCACGAACCTCTGCTCCCTCCCTGACCTTCTGCCTGTCCCCGATACGCCTCGGGGTTTACGATTTTTTACCACGCGTACCCCGGCCGCCACCGAAACAACGTCCATTGGGGGTAACCCCTGGTACCCAGCCGCAGCAATCCCCCCGCTTTGGGGCGGCCGGTGAAAACCGGGGGTACTTAGTTTCCTTTTCCCTGGGTGGTTTTAACTACCACCCTTTTGCGGGGTCCAGGGGACCACCGAACCGTTACAGACAATTGGCCATGGATTCCGCCAGTGTACCTGCCGAACCCGGGACTTACAGGGCCGTCGCCAAGAGTCAGGTACGCCCAGCCGCGGCCATGATGCAAAACCCCTTCGGCCCGCCTACCTCCGCCGGGGCCGCTGCCGTCCGCCCGACCTTTGCTCCTGCAGCCTGGGCCATCTGCTCCTGTACCGGCCCTTCACTGCATCTCCGCCCCCTCTCGCTATGATGGAGACCCCAAAAAGTCAGAGTTTTCATCACCCAATGCTCCATACACCTCGAGATCGGGGACATAAATTTTCCCCACAGAGCGGGCTAAAGCGCCTTCATTTTTAGCCTTTTTAACTGGCGAAGCTCTGGCCTGGGCCACTCCGCTGTGGGACCGGGGAGATCCGCTAAGGCAAACCTGCAAGCCTTCCCCCAGGGTTCCGAACTGTCTTTGGGAACCCGGGTCGCACCTCCTCTGCCCCGCAGCTCTGCCCGTCTCCGTCAGGGCACTCCACGGGGGACGTACTCTGGCATTTTCCGCACTTTAGCCTCGGAGTTAGACTGAAACAATGAGGCTTTGGTCCCAACGTTTGGGAAGACCTCTCGGGACCATCAAAGATAGCGCGGGTCAGACCTGCCTTCTTCGCGGACGAATTGATTCGGTTGGGCCCACCCAATCGAACCTTTTGCAGAAGACAAAAAAGAGCCCGCCTCCAAAGCGGGCCTACCCATCCCCCGGGGGCACCTCGTCTGGCTCCTGTCTTTAATGCCCTCCGCCCCTCCGCCAACGGGAAATCAGGACGAACCCAGCGGGTGGAAAGGGCACATCTGACCCGGGAACGCTCACAGCAACGTTTTGGGCAGTTTTTTTTTTCTATTGCGGCGGTTTCCGGCCACTTCAGGGGGACTGCCGGGGCCCCCGGGAAAACCCCCCGCACCTGGGGCTCGCAGGAGGGGCATCCCTAGGTGTCGGTGCGGCCTCTCCCCTCGACCATTCCTTTTTTTGTGGAACGTCGCCGGACAGCACCCTTTCAGGCCACCGCCTTCCTTGATTCAGGGTCCGCCAGTAACTTTACACCCGCCTGGTTTTCCCAGTCCCGGGCTTCCAGGACCCCCCTGCAAAAACCCATGTTCGGTCCTCTGTCAGGCGAATGCCTCAAGGATGCATTTCGTTCTGCACGGGCCCCCTCACCCTGAGATCTGGGCGTTCATCAGGAAACTGTGAAACTTCTCCTACTCCTCTTTCCTCTTCTAATCCTCCGGGGCCCCCTGGTTACAAGAGCATGCGCCACCAAAACTAAAACAGGCGAGATTCTTCTTTGGACCCCCATCCCACCACGACCTTGGGGCGCCTGCCTAGCCCGTCGGCCTGCCTTACCAAAGCCACGAACCCTTCCCAGTTGTGCTTCCTTACGGGATTTTTTCCGATGTCTTTTCTGAAAGAAACTGAAACTTGCCCCCGCACCACCCCCTACTTTTGCCCTATTGATCTAAACCCCGGTACTTCTCCTCCCCGAGGCAAGTTTACCCTCTTTCCGTCCCCAAATACAAAGGAAAATAATTCAAGAAACCTCCGCAAAGGTTCTACGAAAGCCCGCATCACCTGCGGGAGCCAATTTTTCTTTGCGAAAAAAAAGAGGGAAAACCCCCGGCCCCCTGTATCGTTTATCGGGGCCTGAACAAAAAAACCCGTAAAGAATCTTCCCCCCCTGCCTTTGATTGGACTTTTTGATGCCTACGGGCGCAAGAATTTTTCAAAAACTGACCTTCGCGGAGCCTACAATCTGTTTCGCATCCGGAAAGGTGCGAGTGGAAAACCGCCTTTAAAACCCTGATGGCCTTTTTCGAAATCTCGTTATCCCTTTTTGGTCTCTGTAACCTCCGGCGTTTTCCAAAATTTCGTGAAGATTTTCTTCCGGGATCTTCTCTTCTTTTGGGTTTTTAAAATTTATCGGGACGATATTCTATCTATTCTCCAGACCTAGAGACCCATCGTCACCACGTCCGCCAGGTGTTTTCAGACTCTACGAAACCACCAACTTTATGCCAAGCTGGAAAAGGGCCCTGTTCGAACGCACCTCCCTCCCCTTTTTGGGGTACACGTTCGGATCGGGGCCCTTCAGAGGGACCCCGCCAAGCTCCAGCGTTTTTCAGTGGCCTCGCCCATGGGCCTCCGGTATCCAGCGCTTTTTAGGTTTTCCCAAACTTTAAAGCAATTTTTTCCTCAGTTCCTTCCCTGGTGGCCCAGGGTAGCCTTACCAAAGAAGGAGCCGCCCAAAAAATCAGGGCCCCCCGGGGCCAAGAGGCATTAAAAAACGTTTAAAAGCTCCCTTTTGTTTCCCGCTCCCGTTCTCTCCGCCCAGACCCTCACCCCGTTTTCTTAGAGTCGACGCCTCCTCATTGGGTTGGGGCCATTCTTCTTCAAAGTCCCCTCGGGAAAAAATTGCACGTGTGGATTTTTTCTCCAAAACCTTCACCCCTGCCGAACGCAACTACACTATCGGGGATCGGGAACTCTTGCTATAAATTAGCCCTAGAAGAATGGCGACATTGCTGGGGGGGGTTTACCCCCCCCATCGAGATCACACGGATCCTAAGAACCTGCTCTATCTACAATCTGCCCAGCGTTTAATGCGACAAGCCAGCTGGTCGTTTTCTTCGCCCGTTTTAATTTCCCCTTTCTACATTTCCACCGGGTGAAAAAAAGTCAGGGCAAAAAGCCTCTCCAGATCCTCCGATACGGTGGGGGTTTGACCACCCCCTGCAGCACATTTTCCCTCCCGAAAGCTTCTTTCGGCTCCTGTGGGTCCTTCAACACTTTTCCCTGGGGGGAAAACCTATGTCCGCCCGCCCGCGGCCCAATCCCTTTAATGGGGGCATTCTTTTCAAAAAGCGGTCATCCTGGTTCACAAGTCGTGCAGCCATCTCAAGATACACTGGTGGCCCACTCTTACGAAGACGTTAGGGACTTTTTTCCTGCCTTACCTCCGTGCCCAACAAGGTCCCTCGCCTCAGCCCCCCCGGGGCTGCTTCACCTCTGCAGTCCCAGAGAAACCTTTGACCCTATTGCTATGGATTTTGTCCTGCCTACCGCCTCATCCGGAAACACGATCATTTGGGTGGTGGTTGACAAATTTTCCAAAATGGCCCTTTTGTGCCCCGCCCGGGGTTTCCCTCGGCACCCCACAGCCCCCTCTTCTTTCCCCCACATCTTTCGGTTTTCACAGGCTCCCCTTGCACTAAACTCTGAAAAATCCCGTTGATCTAAATTCGGCGGGCTCCTGTGTGCAGTTTCCTTCAGTGACTTCTTGTCTGCATACCCCCCTCAGACCAATGGCAGGTGGGGAGGGTTTAAACCCGGTGTTAGGGTCTATCTGCCTTATTTTTTTGGCGGCCTTCAGGGCAATGGTGGGTCTCCCCCTGGGCGGAATTTCCTAAATTCCTTGACTCTGATCTGCGGAGCCCCTCCCTTTTTTTTTGTGTTTTGGGGTTTCATCCCCGCCCACCCTCCCTCGGCTACCTCGATCTTTTCCGCCGTTGGCCCAATTCGGGGCATCCAGCACCTTTGGGAAGTCCTCGTCAGGGCCCTTTTGTGCCCCCCCTCCCCCGCTAAAGTTCGGTCGATAGGGATCGGAGACCTCCTCCCGTTTTAAGCCGGGGGATAGGGGGGTTGGTTATCGCCAAATACATCCGCTTCAAGGGGCCCAGTTTAAAATTGGGGCCCAAGTATCTGGGTCCTTTTTTTGGTACTTTGCAACTTAAACCCTTCTTTCAACTCCCCTTGCCCCCCCACTAGCGGTCCCGAATGCCTTCCATGTCTCTCTCCTCAAGCCGGTGGTACGAATCGCTTCTCCCGGGGGCTGCTTGCCTTCTCCTGGGCCAACTCGATAAATCTTTTAGGTCAAGGAGGGTTTTTTTGGGGCCCGAACACAGCAGGGGGAAGTGGTTCTTTCCATTGACTGGAAAAGGATTCGGCCAGAGGAGCGTTGTGGGAACCTGAGGCCCTTTTCCCCTGATCTCCTCTCCCGGTTTAAAAAAAAGAGGGAAGACCAAAAGGGGGGGGGTTCAGGTCGTCCGGGGGGGCACGGGGGCCGCTGCCCCACCGGCCGGTCCCCCCCCGCAGGGGGCTAGGCGCGGGGACGCGGGCGCCCCACCACCCTGGCCCGCGGTCCCGGAGTCTGCCCCGCTTACCTGGCCACGCTTCCCGTCACCCGTCCCCTCCCTTTTCCGGGGGTCCCCGGGGGGGCGGCCGTTCCCAGCGCGCCGCCGGGCACTTGGTTCGATTTAAAGGGGCCTTTCCCAGTAATTGGTTGATTGACGGGACGTGGGGGTTTTTATTTTGGGTTACGCCCCTACCCTCGTTGTCAATTTGTTTATCGTTTTCTATTTGGGGATTTAGAGTCTTTATTTATTTCCCATTACCCCTCCTTCCCGCACGTTTTCTGACCTTGCTTTTGCCGCTGCCCTGACCGTCTGCTTCCCGACCACGAACCCTCCCGCCTGCCCTGACCTTCGCTGTCCCCCCACTAGCCCTGGATTTCATTTTGTACTACGCAGTCCCCGGCCCCAAGCACAAAGTCACTCAGGGGGAACGACCTGGTAGCCTCACCCCAGCAATCCACCCCCCTTGGGGGCGGGCTCTGATGAAAACCGGGGGGGTACTTAGATTCCGTTCCCGGCTGGCTTAACAAAACCCTCGCTTGCGGTGGGGCCAGTGGATCCCCCGAACCGTTACAACAACGGGGAAACAGATTCTTTCTGAAAAGACATTTGTCTATAACTTACCTGTTAACTTAAAGGGTTTTGCCACGATTATTTGATATGGGGGTCCTCCAAAAAAGGTTTTTAATCACTTTCTAATATATGTGATTAAAAAAATTGCAGTCTGAGAGAGCTACAGCCTTCCTTACATGCCCTTTTTCTTCAAAGCTTCATAATATACCTGACAAGAGCGCTGCTGCTTGCCGGGCTTGCGCAGAGAGAGCTTCTTATTATAGACTGAGCCAAAGTTTTAAAGGGCCCGGGGGCAATATTTTTTTGTATACAGAAAAAACAGTTGTAAATGTGATTAATCCTGCTTTATCGATGACAGGGAACATGAAGAAGCTTCAAGCTGCGTGTAGAAAAGGTTTTGTCTTTTGTTGCTCTTTATCAAGATCAACAAAAGGGGAAGAGAAAATGCAGAGTAAAGGCTCGTCTAATGACAAACCTATACCCATCCCACAACAAGACGCTCAAGGAATCATCCTGCTATAGGTATATACATATTTATCAATAATCTTTTTGATACAATGTGATTGAACCACAGAGGGAGTGGATCCCCTGGACCCCCCGCAACGTGGTTGATGCCCATGCCGGTAGCGGAAAATAAGTAGGTCCCCCTTTTCCCCAAGCCCCCCCGCAAAGTGGGGTGGACTTGCTGCCGGAGTTACCGTTTTTTCTTCCACTGGGGGGACTTTGCGGTGGGGGCCAAGGGGGGCGTGGGCAGAGGAAAGGCAGCTCGAGTCGGGACAGGGAATAAGGTCGGAAGGCGGCAGCGGTTCGGATCGAGGGGTTAGGCAAAAGGTACGGGACACGTAAACAAGACAAGACTTCACAGAAAGCTTTTCAAAGGCAATGGGCACTAAAGATCTGGCGAGGTTACAGGGAAAAGGGAGTTTTAAAAAGGGGAGCGACTGGCAATAGCCAATTACCGGCGCGCTGGCCCTTTAAATTTAACACTGCCGGCGCGCGCACCCTAGGGAGCGGGACCGTGCGCGCCGAGGGACAGAGACAGCAGCAGCAGGAGCGCGGCCGGGTAAGTGAGACTCAGGACCGGCAGGGGAACGGGCGCGCCCGCGACCCGAAGTGCGGGACGCGGCGCCACTCAACAGCGGGGCACAGTTGCGCCTGCGTCCCGGGACGAGGTAAAAAAATATAGGATTTGACATGTCTTTACTATTACCTATCTTTCTACTGTCTTAAAACAGCTCATGTCTATTTTTATCCTTTAAAATATTTTTAGCTCAGCACAAGGACCGCTCCTAATACCCTCTATTTCATAATCTATGAAGAATGGCATCACTTTCTTTTTTATAGCTTGCATCTGATGAACAATTACGTTTACTCCTAATAAGCTCCATTACAGGAATAACTTTAATTGTGTGTTGGAAGTGACATTTACTAGCATGTAAAATATTATTGCTAGCTGCGGGTTTTCTATAGGTAGATGAGCAAATCCTCTTGTTGACAATGTCAACATGTAAAACAAAATCCAAAAACTCAATATTCGATTTGTAACAAGGCAAAGTAAAAAATAAACCAAATTCTAAATACTAAACATGTACTAAAAATTGTTGATAATATAACCTGGGAAAATGAGTTTAGTTGGCTCGTCTGTGATATAGAATCCCTGTATACTGCTATCCCACATACTTTAGCAGTAAAAGCTGTAGAATTTCATTTACGGAAATATTCTGAATATAGTGAAGATCTGATTAATTTCCTTTTATTAGTTACAGAGGGGTGGCGATTAAAGACATTGGTTATTGAACCGGGAAGGATTTTGGATCCTAACATTAAATACTAGCCACCCGAAGGGATTGCATTTCTGCAATTATCTGATTTTAAATTACTCATATGTCATTTGTCTTGTTGGGAGGAGTCCCCATAGACCCTATAAATGGTTGCTTCATTTATTAGTAGATCACAATGTGTAAGGGCGTGTGTCCGAAATGCGTCAGTGGTCTAATTTTTTTATGCTTTTTGGTTTTAGCTATCTATATAGTGCAGTTTTTTTGATCTACATACTTTCTGGACGATCAAAGAGAAGATCATCATTCCGGGCACTGATTTCAGGTGAGCTGAATGTAGGTTTGTGTCTATTTTATAATGGAAGGGTATGTTCAGATGACTAAATAGTGGGTCTATAGCAGCGCAGTATTGTGTGCGCCCCTATACGCCCCTGTAGCTACAGAGGAATGCACTGGGCAGCGCATACCTTTGAAGCCTCTCACAGACTATAATTCATCCTGGTGCATAATGGCCAGGCAGAGTTGACATGTCACTTCTTTCCCAGGGCTTGTATTGTACCCTGGGGGAAAGAACAGGTAATTATAGCTCTCAATGATATTTCGGGTGTATTGAAGCGCAGTTACGTGCCAATCTTATGTCATCTGAACATACCCTGACTTTTGTATTAACAAATAAAATCACATTTCTACAGTAACGATGTAGAATGTTGTGTCTTCACAATTACAAATGATATACAAACCCTGTGCCATCTGATCTTGCAGTCATATTCTCTAAGCCAGTTAGATTGCCTATGGCATTTTACTACTACTACCTCTACTAATGATGTGAATAATAATTATTATTATCAATAGTAGTAATAATAATAAGGACATACTCAGCTTTGTAACAGAAGTTGCTTTTAGGTTCAGTGCATCCTCTGCACTCTCCACAATTTGGCATGAATAGCGGTATTACTTTGTCTCCTAAAATAAGAAAAAAACAATAGTTTTAAACTTTTAACATACAGTCCAAGAACTAATCTTATGGGGCAAAAATTATACATAAAAGAAAATAAGATAACTATGTAGGCTGTGTTCACACTATCATCATCATACAGCTCATTATTATGTGAGTCATAACTTATTAGTTTTGCAACAAATCCTAACAGATGAACTTGCATTTAAAGCGATTGTCTTATATATTTATAGCCTTACACCACATCTCTGCTTTTGCACTAGTTTTGTGAATATTGAGAAATTTGGGATATTTCACTAATATTCACTATGAAAATCTATTTTTTTTTTTACATTTATTTGAAATTTCTTTTTCTTAATACCTTAATGAGGTGTATGTATGGTATTCTATATTGCCAACCTGACAATATACTATATGTATTTTAGCTTCAGTGCTTTGTTACATCACTTAGCTGCTCTGCCACCTTGCTATAGCAGAAGCACACACGCAGTAACCTGTGTGTTGGTAGGTATGTCTGTTACAAACTCTTGAGGATCAATAGAATATTTACTTCACATGTTATATAACCATTCTGTCATCTTGTTATAGTAGAAACAGTGTTGGACTGGCCCACAGGGGAGCAGGCAAAAACCTTAGAGGAACCCTGAGGCATTAGTGTTCGTGTTCCTGGGCATTTTCACAGACATTGCATTTTAAGATCAAAAGACGAAGAAAAGCAAGCAGAGGAAGAAGCATGAGGCAGGAGTGCAAGAGGCGATTTGTTACGGATGTGTGCAGACGCTCCCAACTAATCAATTCCCACATGGTAGGCCACCAACCGAAGTCAACTTTACTGGTGGGCCCCATGCACCCCACTGTGACATTGAGTAGAAACACAAGCGCAGTAGCTCTTATATCGACATGCATGATTTGTGCAATCTATTGAGGATCAAGGAACTGTTTGGTTCATTGTTGTACGACGTCAGAAGGCTTTGTCGTCTGTTATGGGGAAGGCATGCAACGCAAGGGTGTAGTAAATACTCATGAGTGGTACATCGATGCACTGCTATATATTATTGAGGACCTATGAAGTGCTGAATGGTAACCTGTCACACTGAACATGCTTTATGTTCTGCTGGCAGCATGTTATAGAGCAAACAAAGTAAGTTTTTTTGTTGGCGACGATGCGCGACATTGGGGGTCTTCGCATATGATATGCATGGTTTATTTAGAGTTAAAGATTCTGGTAGGCAGAGTTATCAGTGATTGACAGCCTTTCTTGTATGACTGTCCATACAGAAATAACTGTCAATCACTGATAACACTGCCTTTTCTTACTGTGGAAACAACCCAGACTCTTATTGTTGCTCTTCATTGCTTCTCGCGTCGTTGACTACTGTAACTCCCATGATTATGATCTTCTTTCTATTAAACTCTCCCCTCCCAATCTGTCCTGAATGCCAGCAGCAAACGGCTCATCTTTTTCCAGCCGCTTACTGATGCCTCTACCGCGTGTCAGTCAGCTCGACCTGACTCGTTGTAGAGATCGGGCGAATTGATTCGTAATGAAGTGGAATACGTTTTTTTTAAATTTCAGGACAACTTTGATTCTGAGACGAGTCGAAGTTTGGGGTGATTCGCGGGAACGAAGCGTGCGTTTGTTGTTTGATAAGATGCCACCTGGCGCACGCAATGGCCGGTTACATGGGGCAAAGGAAGTCTGGGAGGAAGAAGGGCATCGAGTCCTACATGACAGATGTCGAGGGACAGAGAGTGAGCCAATCAGAGGACCGGCGGGATTACAGTGACGTCAACCGCAACTATATAAGTGGCCAGGACCCCCCGGCACGATGGCTGGTGCCGCTACACCCCTCGCTCGGGTACTGTGCTGTGTAGGGAAAGGTGCCGCCGCTGCTGCCGTTATAATATCTCATACTATAAGAACTCACTTTTCTTTTATATAGCGATTTTGGGGGTGGTCAAGCGAGCTTGTCTCGAGATGCTTCTCTTCCGTTCTAATGTGTGCTGATTTTGTGCTTATTGGAGATCTGAAGATCAGGTGCGCTCAATTCAGCTTGCATATATACATTTTAATGCTATCTGCGCCTCAGTTCTTGAGCATCTCATTTGAATATCCGAAGCGTTAGTCGTAAAGTCCCTGTATCCTGTTGTATTCATTTAAGGAGAAACAGCGTTTTTTACAATCCAAATAGCCACTTAAGTTTTTGTGGTTGCGTCGAGATTTATTTTGCGCAATTTATGATCTCACGGCGTGGGTAGAGTATGGGGGCGAAGTGATTCTAACGAAGTGGAATTGTTTAGAATTTCAGGAAAAACTCTTGGTTCGGAACGAACGTAGAACTGTTGGGTACTTCGGGTTGACAGAGACGAAGGCGTGCTTTGATTGATAAAAATGGCTGGTTGCAAGCACACTGGGCGTTACATGGGGCAAAGCAACTCTTGGGGGAAGAAGGGGCATTGCCTGCATGACATAGTAGCAGAGGGTGAGCTCAATCAGAGACCGGCGGATTCTGTCGTAGTCAGCCGCGACCCACTATAGTAAGTCCGGGCGCGACTCGGCTGGGAGATCATGTACCGCCTCGTCACTGTACTGATAGGGAAAGGTGATGCTTGCTTCGGCTGATAGCTTCTTAGCTGAAGAATTGATTGTTATACAGCGAATTTTTTTTTATTGGGGTTCTTGGTGGTGTCTCAGCTTGTCTCTGAGACTGTGGTCTCTTAATGTTTGTTTCTATTTCTAATTTTTTTTGGGGTATGTGGATCTGAAATCCAGTGTGCGTCCTACTGCAGCGGTGATATACGATTCAATATACTCCAACGTAGGGATTCTAAGCCAAGTTGCCTGGTTGTATTTCATTAAAGAAAAGCGCGTTTTTACAATACAATACCAGCTTCATTTTTAGCTTGCTCACTCTATTGACAGATTTACAATCAGGGGGGGTTAATTACGCGTGGTGGTTTGCTGGTGGGATGTGCTGACAAAATATAAAACGCTTCTTTTTCAGACGACAAAATATATAATTTTTCTGTAGGCCTAATTCATCAAGCGCAGAAGTTTAATTACAACTTATCTCTTGTTGTGTGGTGTAGGAAAAACAACGCAATTGTATCTCACGCTAGACAAAGCTTACTAGTTTGTGCGGTCGCAATCTTTGGCTCACATACTTTACATCCAGGGGTGTTAATTTAAACCCGCCCCATTTGTTTTTGCGGTTGTGATGAGCAAAAATAATCCGTCTTTCAACGCCAAAATATATACATTTTGCCTGTTGAGCTAATTCACAAGCAAAGGTTTAATTAGCCACGGGTATCGTTTGGTTGTTTGTGCGTATGGGAAAGAAAACACGCAATTGTTAAGCACGCGTATCAAAGTACTAGTTTGTTGCGGCTCAATGTGTCTTTGCGCAGCAAATTTACATCCAGGGGTTAAGGTGTTGATTTTTTTGCTGGTGTGCTGATCAAAAATGAAACCGTTCTTTTTGCAGCGCCAAAAAATATATAAGATTTTTTACTGTAGCCTAATTTTATTTTCGGCGGGAGTTCACAAGCGCAAAGGGTTAAACTTACCACTTGTATCTCATGTTGTGTGCGCGAAGAAAAAGAAACACGCATGTTGTAAACACGCTAAAAGCTACTAGTTGTTGGCGCGGCTCTCAGATTCTTTGGCGCGCAATTTACATCCAGGGGCGGTTATTAAGCGTTGTTTTTGCTGGTGTGCTGACGCAAAAATAAACGTCGTTTTTGTCACGCCAAAAATATAATAATGTTGTTCCTGTAGCCTAATTCACATAGCGAAAGGTTAATTGCGAACTGTATCTCTTGTTGTGTGGGTTAGACAACAGCAATTGTGAACAGCACAATAGCTGACTAGTTTGTGCGGATCTCAACTTCTTTGGCGCAATTTACAATCCAGGGTTAATTAAGCGTTGTTTAGGCTGGTAGTGCTGACCCCACAGAAACCATCTGTTTTTCACAATGGACCAAGAAGTATAGATACGTTTTTCCTTTAGCCTAACTTCAGACAAGCAAAGCTTAATTATAAGAGCTGTTTCTCTTGTTGGTGTGGCGTAGGAGGAAAAACACGCAATTGGTAACACGCTACGCAAGCTACTAGTATTGTGCGAGTCAATTCTTTGGCGCAATTTACATCCAGGGTGTTAATTGAGCATTACGTGGTGTTTGCTGGTGTGACTGACCCAAAAAGTAAAAACGCGTTGTTCTTTTTCAGACGCCAAAATGTATACGATTTTTCCTGTAGCCGCGCTAATTCACAAGCAAAGGTTAAATTAACAATACTGTATCTATTGTTGTGTGGCGTAGAAAACACGCGAATTTTAAACGCTACAAAGCTACTAGTGTTTGTGCTGGGCTCGCAATTCTATTTACCATTTAGGTAGAACAGCAACAGTGTTTGTTTTTAAACGACACATACAAGTAATTTTTCTGGCCATTTTTGGGAGGCACAAGATTTATATCCCAAAGGGGTTACCCAAGATTGATTACTTGGTTCATTTGGAGTCAAAACAGGTGTATATTTATCATATACAGGAGTCATCATCAAAAGTGTCTGTAATTTGCTAGAACAAACAGGTTATGCCAGACAGAGAGGTGCCAGGCTCTGCACTCTTGCGAGTGGCAGTGGCACAAAAACCATTCCGGAACAGGACCAGTCCGCAGGCACTGCAAGGGGACGTCGCAAAAAAAGAAAAAAAGCAGGGGTCACTCGGTGAATGAGGCCACAAGGCTGCCGCTGTTCATATAGCGGGCCGTGTGTGGTTCACAGCAACCAAAGGTTCTTGATTTGGTTGACTAGGTCGTGCCTCTTCTTCCCAGATGATACATGTCTGACAACCCAGCACAGTAGAGTCGGTGGGAAACCTCAGACACTAACCCATAGTGTGCATGGGCCGGAGACGCGGCATGTTCAGCCGGCCACGTGCATGGCCTCTGTCCCAGTGTCCGGTCTCCCTCAGCCACGAGATTCATACTATGTGGTCTGGGCTCGAGCGGCCGACGTACTATACGAGGATGAGACAATGTGAGGAGGGCAGTCAGCCGGCGACTTGGCAGGCGGAAAGGAAGGGCCCAATATCCCCTGCTTCTGTGCAGGTAGGCGGCAAAGTTTGTAGATGTGGAGAGTGGCATGGGAAGGTCATGTTTGAGTAGGTCAGGCCTCGGGCAGTACATGACGGTGATGAGTGACAGCTAGTGACGATGAAACACAAATGTGATGATGATGTAGCGCCGACCTCACTTGGGAGCGGGTAGAGGCAAGGGCTTTCGATCATCATCAGGAGAAGAGGGTGTCAGCGTTGCGGCCGTCAGGCAGCAGCAGCTCAGCCAGCAACTGGCGTCGTGATGACGTGTGGCCGTTATGAGTCGAGAGCAGGATAGTCAGCAGTGTGACGAGGGGTGCAGGAGCAAGCGGCCACGGGGTTAAAAAACCGCTCGCAGGGTTCAAGAAAGTAGAACGGCACTCAGGGCGGCCGCTCAGCGAGGGGTGGGACGCCAGCCAGGGCGGCAGAGAGTCACTCAGTGCGCGAGCGTTGGCTCGGTAATAATCCGATACGCGTGGACCTGGGTGGGTTTCTGTGGCGGCAGTTCTTGTTGTGCTAACCAACCGGTGGAGCCGGATATGGCGGATATATGTAGAGAATCTGTGGGCAGAAGAGAAAGTTAGAAAGTGAAGCAGGGGCCAGGGAGCTAAGTTGGCACCACGGCCCCTCGCTTCAACACATTGCAGCTGGGTCACATCCGGTGGCCTGGGAGAAGAAGGAAGATAACGTGGCTCAGTTGTGGTGTCCTTCATGCCGACGCGAGCAGACTCAGCGCAGCATGGCTCGAAGCAGCAGCCCAGTGTCCAACGCATGCCACTTGCAGGCCAGTCAAAGGGCGTCCACCCACATCTGCAGCGAAGGGAGCTGTTTCTCGGGACATTCATCTCCCGGTCCGAGATGCTCTGCGTCCTCGTCTACTCATTCGGCGGCCAGCAGTGGGTTCAGCACGTGGGATGGAAGTTGCAGACTGAGACAAACAGTATGGTCCAACATCCTAAGTGCAGCAGCTGACGTGCTCCTGGTCAAAGTTGTTGGTTTATTGCGAGCCTCCCTTTGTCCAAATGGTGGAGACTCTGCACCATTCAGAGGAACGACCAAATATGGCTTGAGCCAAGCCGAGAATGGAGAGTTCCAACCGTAATTTCTCTTTTCCAAAGAGAATGGCAGAGTACCAGGCACTTCATAAAAATCAAGTAGAACAGAAGGTGGGCCAGTCTGAGTTATCAGTTTGTTCCCGTAAGGTGCCGTTGGCAGCGCGGACGTCTGGAGCTGTTAAGACTGTCGGTCTAGGGCCGTGTACATTGGCTTTAGGCCCACAGGTGAATGTGCTTCCTGCCCAGGCCACACCAACAACTTGGACGGACGGAGACGCCGCTGTTCTCCTCCAGCGTTCGACAAACCTGCTGCACCTGCGGCCAATGTCCGCCTCATCCTCCTCACCATCGACCACCATCGGCGGGGTCACGCCTCCACAAGTGACGTGCTCCATCATACAAAAATGGTGTTAGGGCACAGCGCGTGTGTCACGCAGTTGCGACAACTTGACTTGCCTCGGCGAACTAAGTCACCAGGGGGAACTGCATCCGCGTCATGCGGAGCAAGAATCGCCGATGTGGTGGCTTTTTGCTGCCGCACCAACACTGACAAATTCGAACCATTGGGGGACGGACAATGGGAGGAACATGGTGTCCCGGCGCTGACCTGACACGACGGAGAGTGGACCATGCGCCCTGCATGGCGCAAGTGTTCAATCTGGTTGTGAAATGTTCTGAAGTCTTCCGCGCGATACTTCGAGCAGATTCTGAGAAAATGGCCGGGAACAACTGTGCATGCGGACTTTATCACCATTCGTACGAAGGCCAGGAACACCTCTCGAGTTGCAGCAGGGGCAGAACGGCGCCTCCCCAACACACTCCTGATACTGCGCTGTTTCCAGCCCGGCTGGAATTCCATAGCCTTGCAAATTGTTGGTACCAAACTGTATGAAAACAGAGAGAAAGGCGAGATTAACGATTTTTTGATGATCCAGGCAGACAGAAGTGACTCCCTGTTTGTAAATTTGATTGTCAGGCAGTTGGCAGCTCATGCGTGACACCTGCCGTTTTGTTGATAGGCATTCGAGGACTCCGATAGGCGGAGCGTTTTATTTGTTAGTCGCCAGGACTTACGGAATGAATAAAGCGTCAATTCGCACTGCTTGTCATGTCTGGAACAGATGCTGAAAAATTTGTTGGCAGGGGCTGGGACGTGGCGACATAATCTCGTGGGAACATGAGCCGCGTGGGGACTCGAAATGGAGGAGAGGAGGAGGAAATTGGAGCGAGAAAGCATTGTCTGGTGAAATGAAGTTGATTTTCTACCATGTTGACAGAGAGGAGGAGCAGGAGCAGCTGCTGAGGAGGTGGATGATGATGAGGAGGACGAGGGCAGATGACCCCCTAGTAGAGACCGCTGGCAGTTATACAGTGGAAAATGGGAGGCAGGGAGCCCTCGGAAGTCACTGTGGCAGATGGCCGCTGCATGCTTATTTGCCTGACTCGGACAAGACCGAAATAGTCAGCAAAGCCGCAGGAGGGTGACTTCTGGGACTCTCCACCCTATTGGGACCACTCTCTGCTATCCGGTTACTCCAAAATGGGAGCCTTATTTGCGGCAGCTATTGAGAGGGAGGACAAACTCAAATACTATTAGGAAATCCTCCTTAATCAGTTGGCGCTGCCTATGTGCGGCCATCAGTCCCCTCCTCTTACGGTGCTCTGACGCGGGTGGTGTGCCTCAGAGCCTCTCGTACTACTGCCGTGGCTGCTGGGGTGAAAGGTGTGGTAAGGGGGAGCAGTACCAGAGTCCTTCGTAGAGTAACCTATAGTTTGGAGTCACTGGATGAGCGCAGCTTTCCTGTTCAACCCTAGCACTAGTGAGGAGGAAGTCGCCAGCGGCAGCTAGCAGGACCTGGAGCGAGAGTCCCTTGAACCAACAGGGTTGTGGTACATGGACGCAGCAGACTCTCCACTCCGTTTAGAAGATCGACTGGACTACTGGCAGCCAAAACTGGATGTGTTGGCCGCAACTTGCCGAAGTTTGCAGTGGAGAAGACTGTGCCGCGGCCAGTAGTGTGGCATCAGAGCGGTGGTTTCAGTGCAGGGCGGGGGCCATCGTTACCCAAGGGAAGAAACCTCGCTTGGTCCACGGGGGGGGCAAATAGTGCGAACGATGACACTTTGTTCAAGGATCGGATCATCAGGCTAGTGGATTGGCCAGGAGAGTTTCCACACACCATGCCTCTAGGCGTCAGTCGTGGTTCAAGGACTACCCTTCCTCAGCCACTTTTCGTGATGTGCGCGCCGCCGACACCCGCCTGATGCACACACATTCTGCTGCAGTTTCTCGCCACTCTCTGACCACCATCGTTACCAGGACTTGGTATGCCACCCACCTCAACACGCTATGTCATTGTGCCACCTCTCTGTATCCTCGGGCTGTTGCTCTCATGACCACCTGTCCACCTGCAAATCTTAGTCATTGTATTGACACTTGTGGGCCTACTCCTTGTTTTATGCCACCTCCAAGAATGTCATAGTGCCAACTCTCTGACTCTCATGCTGTGCAGTGACTCCTGCCATACCCTCCACACGCGTGTGTCATTGTGCCGACACTGCTGGCCTAATGACTGTTTTGCCACCTTCGCAGATGTCATTGGTGCCACTGCTGACTTCGTTACTGCTGCAGTTGGACCTCTACACTGTTGTGATTGTGCCACTCATTGGCCTATACGGTTTTGCCACCTCAGAATGTCATCTGTGCCCGTTTTCTCCCCCGCACACATAAACGCCAGTCGCTGCTGTGGCTGCTATGCCGTGTCCTACCACACTGTGTCATTGTGCCACTGCAGCTGGACCTCATGCTCGGCTGCCGCGGTTGACCTGGCCGCTCTCAGTCACTGTGTGCCATTCTGTGGCTCTCCTAGCCTGTTTTTTGCCACCTCCAGAATATAGTCATTGTCGACAATGCCCAGACGCTCACACTGATGCGTGTTGTGGACCTCCAGCTGCTCAGTAATTGTGTCCACGCGCTGTGGCCCCCTAGTCCTGTTTTTGCACCTCCAGAATGTCATTGTGCCA
This sequence comes from Phyllomedusa bahiana, assembly GCA_025379985.1. Taxonomy (NCBI): domain Eukaryota; kingdom Metazoa; phylum Chordata; class Amphibia; order Anura; family Hylidae; genus Phyllomedusa; species Phyllomedusa bahiana. The sequence continues at coordinate 6,880 of JAODAL010054772.1, read as the reverse complement.
CTGGCATAACCTCATGCTTCTGACGCCGATGAGTCTGGCGCTCTCGCAGTACCATTGTGTCCATTCGGTGCTTCCTCCTGGTTTTGCCACCTCCAGAATGTCGATTGTGCCAGCTTGCCGACGGCTATACTGCGGCTGTTGCTGACTCCAACTCCCAGTCATTGTGCCACTCTGTCGGCACTAGTCCTCGTTTCTTGCCACCTCCAGATGTCATTGTGCCACTGCGCTGACCTCATGCTGTGCTGTATGGCGTGGCTGACGTTGTCCCTCCGACACTCTGATCATTGTGGGCCACTCTTATGACTCATTGCTTGCTGCTGCTGTTGCTGTTGCCGTGACATCCACACTGTGTCATTGTGCCACGCTCTCTGACATCAGTGTGTTGCTCCTGCAGCCCCGTCACCTCAAATCGCGCTTCATTGTGGCCACTTCTGTGGTCCTACTATTTGTTGTGCCACTCCACGGAATTTGTCATTGTGCATTCTCGACCTCATGGACTGCTGCTGTGGTGGTGCTGGCCCATGTCCTCACACTGTGTCATTGTGACCATGGCTGACCTCATGCCGCTTGCCGCGGGACCTCCGCTCTCAGTGATTGTGCCACTCTTGACTACCTCCTGTTTTTGCACGCACCCCAGATTGTTCATTTGTGCCACTCTGGCTGACCTCATGTGTGACTCCGCCATCCCCTCACATCACTTGTGTATTGTGCCACACTGTGGCTAATACTGTTGCCACCTCCAGAATGTCATTGTGCCACTCGCGCTGACCTCGTTAATGCTGCTGTTGTGACCTCGTCTACACTGTTGTGATTGTGTCCAGACTCTGTGGCCTAATACCTGTTTTGCCACCTCCAGGAATGTCATGTTGTGCCACTATCTGACGTTCGATGCTGACTGCTTGGTGTGATGCTGCCGTGTCCTCCACACTGGTGTCATTGTGCCACTGCCTGACCCTCATGCTGCTGCCGCCGTGATTACGACTCTCAGTATTGGCCATACTGTGGCGGTTCCTCCTGTTTTGCCCACCTCCACGGAGCATGTCATTGTGCCATGTCGCGACTTCATATACTTCTGCTGCTTCTCGTGTCCCCTACACTCTTCAGTCATTGTCCGCCACTCTGCGGCTAGTCTGTTTTGTTGTTGCTACCTCCAGAATTGTCATTGTGGCCACGCGCGAACTCATGCTGGCTGCCGCGTGATCTGCCGCTGTCTCAGTCATTGTGCGCATTCTGTGGCTAACTCCTGTTTTGCCACCTCAGAATGTTCATTGTGCCACCTGCACAACCTATACTGCTTGATGTTGGACCTCCGAGTCCAGTCATGTGCCACTCTCTGTGGCCAAGTCTGTTTTTGCACCTCCAGAAGTCATGTGACTGCCCTAACCTCATGCTTCTGCCGCCGTGATCTCCGCCTGCTCAGTCATTGTGCCTTTTCTGTGGGCGTCCTCCGTTTTGCCACCTCCAGAAGTGTCATTGTGCACTGCGCCGAACTCATACTGCGCGTCCTGTGTCTTGTGAGCCTCCGACTGCTCAGTCAAGATTGGGCCTCTCTGTGGCGTATTCCTTGTTCTTGCGCACCCTCCAGAATGTCATGTGTGACCACTGCACTGACCTTGACTGCTGCTGCTGAGGCTGCGTGTCCTACACACAGTGTCATGTGTGCCACTTGCGGACCTCATGCTGCTTGCTGTGGGCTGCTGCCGTGTCCTCCAGCACTGGTGCGATTGCTGCGCCAGATTTTGACACTCTTGCTGCTGCTTGTGGCTGCTGCTGTGGTCTCCAACTGAGTGTGCGAGTGCTGCCGAACTCTCTGGTGACCTCATGCTGCTGCTTGTGGGGTGCTGCCGTGTCCTCACACTGTGTACTTTGTGCCACTCTTGAAACGCCATGGCTTGTCTGCATTTTTTTGTGGGGGGGGGACTGCGGGACCCTCTGCCGTGTCGCCTCCACACGGTGTCATTGTGCACTTGTAATGACCTCATGCTGCTGCTGTGCTGCTGCGTTGTCTCGCGACACGGTGTGGCATTGGTAGCAACTGCCTAGACCTCATGCTGCTGGGCGCGTGACCTGGCCGCTCTCTAGTCATTGTGCTCGACAGATTCTGTGGCTTCACTCAGTGTTTTGCCACCTCCAGAATGTATTGACGCCACCAAGCGACCTCTTGCTGGGCTGTGGCTGCCCGTTGACCTCCACACTCTGTCAACTAATGTTGCGCACACTGAGCTCTCATGTTTGTTTTTTCCGATTTCGCTGGACATGACGTTGATTCCAGGCTTTACATTCCCGCTTGAGTTTTTGCGTCAGGTTTTGCCCTCTTAAGAGTGCCCAGGAATTTTATAGTTTGAAGCCGATTCTAAAGAGCGGCCTGGGGCCGTCATCTGCGTGACTTGTCATACTAAGAACCACAACATTGTAGAAGACCGAAACAGTCCTGTCTGCAGAGCTTTAACGCATGGCACAACGTTCTACGACCTGCAGGCTCTGCTGCAGCCTGGAAATAGCTGCTTTTTAATGCGACATTCGTGCCGATAGTAATCGGACCGCATTTTTTTTTTTGGGAAAATTGGGCGAAGTGACGCGGATCAGAATTTTTTGAGAGAAATTCGCCCCCATCTCTAATGTTTAGACCTTAGCCATGTTGACCTTCACTGAAGGTGTCACTCTATGGTGTATATGGGAATAACTTTTTGATTACTTGTAAACGTAGCCATGTGATCATATCACTTATCCATGTGATTCGAGACTGTGCGCGCGCCTCAAGGGACAAATTGTGCTTTAGAGAGTTTGTTATACAGTTTGGTCCATACAATTCCTTGTTTATTGTGATAAATGTGATCGCAAAATGTTTGGCGCATATTTTGAAAGAAATTTGCCATTTTCCAACTTTCACAAAATTTGTCGTGTGTAAGACAGGATAGGTAACACAAACCAAATAGTTAAGTGAACTAGCATTTAGCCAGTATGGTGTCTACTTCTGCATTAGGCATATTTTTTTTTTTAAATGGTGTTTTTACTTTTTTATGAGACATTTGGCATGGGCGGGGCCCGCGGGCACCGCTGCGCCCAGCGTCCCCCTGCTGCAGGCAGGCGGTTCTGGATTCGTGGGTGGCCGCGGTGCCCGCGCGCATCTCCCTGCTGCCGGGCGCGCTCGGGGTGCACTTACCAGGCACGCTCCGGTGTTACGCTGCCCGCGACTTGTTACCCGGCCGCCGCGCGCTGTGCGGTTGTCCCTAGGGGCATGGCGCCGCGACGGCTTGTCAGGATTTTTAAAGGGGCAGGCCCAGTAATTGTATGCTGGGCGCTGTAGGTCCTATTTAAGGTACACACCCCCAACACACCTTGCCAGTTCGTTGGTGTGCGTCCAGTTTGTCTGAGTGTATTTAGATTTCTGTTCTGATCGCCCGTGTACCAGTCTTTTGGGTACGTTCCTGACCTTGCCTGTTTCTGCCCGCCCTGACCGTCTGCCTGTTCTGACCACGAACCTCTGCCGCCTGCCCTGACCTTCTCCCCTGTCCCCGACTAACGCCTCCGGATTACGACTCTGTACCACGCACTACCCCGGCCGCACCCGCTAGCGAGTCACGTCAGGGGTAACGACCTGGTAGCCTCACGCCGCAGCAAGTCCATCCGCTTTGCGGCGTGCTCTGGTGAAAACCGGGGCTACTTAGACTCCGTTCCTTGACGGGGCTCTTACCAACGCTAGCAGTGGTCCAGCGAATCCACCATACCCGTTACAACATTAGAGCACTTATAAATGTAATAATAATTTTTTCACATTTTCAAGAAAATGTTCAACATTGATATTCTTAGGGAACAGTTCGATTCTAAAGTGGCTTTGAGGGGCCTATATGTTACATACCCCCATAAACGACTCAATTTAAAAAACTACACTCCTTTAAGTATCCAAAACAGCATTTAGGAAGTTTATTAACCCTCCAGGTGGAACATGATAGATAACAGAAAAATGCAACTTAATATTGATTCTTATTATTCTGCCATTTTAGAATATCCTAAAAATGGCAGAATTTGACTCAACCACAAGCCTCAGAATAGAAGGAGCACCTACTGGATTTTAGGGTCTATTTTCTTTAGGCACAATTTTAGGTTTACAGACACCCTAAGGGGCTAACTCTTCAGAAAGACATCATTTTGGAAACTACATCCCTTAAGGAATATGTCCAGGGGTGTAATGAGTATATTGAACAAGACTGGTGTTTCACAAATTTTTTAGCATTAAACTTTGAAAAAGAAACATTTTATTTTTTCCAACAATCTGCAATTTTAGCTAAAAATGTTTCATTTTTACAATCTTGGAAAAAGCGGGTCCATGCTAAAATTGAGCGAGCTCTGCTTCTGAGCCCGCACGATGTCCAGGACGTGCACATACATTCATTTGTGGGAACACCTTTCCAGCAAGGACACATAGTTACGTCCAATGTCGGTAAGGGGTTAATAAACTATACAAAATCATTCTGAAATATCTAAAAAGTTTTTTGGGACTTAAATATTGATGACCTTTCCAATGTTTGTTTGGTGGTGGTTAGACCCTCATTTTGTGAAACTTACCTGGCTTGACAGTAGTTACTTTTTCTCCAATGCTCTCTACTATACCGGCACCTTCATGACCTAAAATCACTGGATATTTGTTGTCCTTCATTAATCCTTCTGCTATATGGTCATCTGATCGACATATTCCAGTAGCAACTATCTATATTCAGAAAATGACATTAGACATGTATAACATTGTTTAACAAGTAATTACTATGGCTTTAAGATTATATATTTACAGTACCTACATATACATATATGTTTCATAGCAAATCAACTGTAAGGGGCATGGCAGTAAATGGCAGAATAATGATTAAAATCTGGTTTGTTCATCAAATAAGTTCTTCATTGATAACACAACACCACAAGTGCTATATCTGTATACAGTGCGTGGTTATAGGGAGGGCGGAAGTGGAATGTATTTCAGGGCTTTTGCCACTTTAGGGACCTAACGGTCCTACAACATCAACCCACCATGGACTGTCCAGTTCTTCCTGACTACAAAAATAATGGTTAAGGATAACTGATTGTTCAGTGGGTCCATGGGAACTCACTATCTTATAGGATGCAGGCTTATTTTAGCTATATTTGGTCTTTACACACTGAGATCCCAATGACTAGCCAGTCAGTACTGATAGTTACTATTTATATGAATACCAGAGTCCCCTGATAGACATTTGGTAATCTTCTCCAACCAAAAAGATTTTGATAAGGCCCAAAAAAATTATGAGACCTCCCATAATTCCTAGATACAGTGGCTGTCCTCAAAATGATGCAGAACATTGCAGTTGAACAAAGAGATTTTTGCTCGCTTTTGGCACTTATTTTAACAGTTAAGCTTTTTTTGTAAATATTTTTTTAAATTTTTTCAGGGGGATTACTCAAGATTGACACTTTGATAAAATTTAAAAAGAAGACAGTGACAGCTTGTAACGGGAAATTTGGGTCCCTTCGTATAGGAGTGGAAGGGTTTCCGTGGCGCGGGCCTGGGAAGATTTTGAACTCAAGCCAAGGGGATTTTGGGAAAGTAATGGGGTCACAAAGAATTTTGCCCTTTTGGGCACATTTGTCATTTCATTTGGGGGTGTACTCACTTTTGTTGCCAGCGGTTTAGACATTGAAGCCGTGGTTTAGTTTTTTATTCGAGGACACCCCAAAAATTTACACTTTTTACCAAGCTTTACAGGACCTTTACACGGGTTCAAAATGCATTTCTTCAGTGTTTGCCCCTTGAAAAAAATTAATACAGTTTTTACAAAAATGTGGGGGGGTGTACCACTTTTTGGATACTGAATTTTTAAAAAACCTCATTTTTCAACTTTTATCAACTATACAATTTTAATTTTAACACAAGTTACTTATTTTGCAGTAAACAGTGCAACTGTTGAACCCACTGGAATGGCTAGCATGCAGTGGGAGAAGGATGTTCCTGGCTCTCACTGCAGCAGCCATTTTAACTCCCTATATGCCACAGTCAATACCTTCCTCTGTCAGCCACGGAGAGCACAGTCAATAGCGACAGATGCATATAGGTGTTTGACAAAGGAAGGAAGCTTCCTCTGTCACCCTGGAAACCCCTGCAAAAATGCAAGGTGCCCATGATTGCCTTGGCAGCTGGAGACCAAATAATGGCCACAGGTTCTGCCAAGTACAGTAGCCTAATTATAGTCTAATAGGCGGCCTGTCACAAACAATGATGTATTGCTATGCATTATAAAACTGATCAAGCAATCATATCAGTATAGTCCTATGTTGGGAATGAAAAAAAGAGTAAAAAGCAAAGAAATAAAAAAATGTTTAAACAAATTTAAAAAATCTATAAAAAAAACACAACCCCTGATTCCCCAATAAAAAAAACATGTCATTTAAAAACAAAAGTACATACTCGTCTAACAGGTCTATTACGATCCAATCTATAAAATTATTCTGTTATGTAATTCGTATAGTGAATACCACAAAAAATAAAAATTGATAAAAAAATGTAGGTACCCAAATACAGTATGATACCTAAAAAACAAATTGAGCCTGCTAATACAAAACTCTTTCACAGCTCCATCAACAGAAAAGTTTTGACTCTTTGAATATTGTAATATAAAAACATGATTTTTTTTTTAAAAATTAGATGTAAAAAAGGTGTAAAATTTAAAAAGGGAGTGTGGTCTTTTAAAAAGGCCAGCAAACTTAGGGGTCCAAACCCGGGTGGCAAAAAAATTTGAGCTACGCCTTCTTGAAAACCTTCACAGTTAATCAGGGGAAAAGATAACCCCTATATGATTTTTTTTTCGCATCACACTTGGGTTTTTTCTTGCCGTCCACTCTCTTAAACTTAGAT
>JAODAL010054771.1:0-24409 GCA_025379985.1 Phyllomedusa bahiana | reverse complement strand
TTTTTTGTCCCCCAGCAGAAAAAACAACGTTTAAATTCCCCCTGGATGTAAATTGCGCAAAAGAATTGAGCAGCCACAAAATACGGGTTTGTAGCGTGTTACAACTGCGTTGTTTTCTCCCGCTACACAACAAGAGAAAAAATTTAATTAACCTTCGCTTGTGAATTATGGTACAGGAAAATTGTAATTTTTGGCGGTGAAAAAGACGGTTTATTTTTGTCACCACAGCAGAAAAACAACGCTTAATTAACCCCTGGATGTAAATTGCGCAAAAGAATTGAGCAGCCACAAATAGTGATTATTATCGACAAAGTTATAATCGGCACAGTTTTTATGTTGATCGAAATTTTTAGATCATACGATAATTTAGGTTAAAATTTGTGCATCATCTATTAATATCGCGCCATTTTCGGCGCTTCCTCTCATTTTGGCGGCCAGCAAGTCAGCTTACAGAATAGAGCAGGGTGAGATGTGTGTGCGACGTCATGACTGGGATGTGTATGGTTGCGATTGGCTGGAAAAATCACATGACCTCGTTTTAAAATAGAACAGCCCTTCCTGTTCATGATCAGTGTCTCTCAGCATTCATAGCAGTAGGCGTGCCTCTGTTGCCAAGATCACTAAAATTATTTAAATTTCCAAGAGAAGATTGAAGGGGATTTTATTATTTTAGATAGAGATTGGAAATTTTTAGTGTTAGGTAAGGGTTTTAGGGGGGGGGGGGGGGGGTGAGGGGCCGAACACAGACAAGCTCTATAAAGAATATGGATATAGTTCACCAAGGATTAGTGTAGACATTGCACTGCAATAGCTTTATTATTTAAAGTTTTCTATTGAAATATTTCCTGGATATTGGGAAGCCTGAACTTATATTAGGATTCAAATCTTTTCTAGTAACTGCAGGTATATTTGTTAGGTACAAAAATCAACTTTTATTATCAGTATTACATTTCATATAGGTGTTCTTTTCGATTTTGCCCATTCCAGCTTTTGTTAATATTCCCAACCTTGCAGTTAAATTTAGATCCAGCAATTTTGTAGTAAAGCACAGGTTGATAGGTGCCAAAAATACCTTTTATTATCCGAATACATTTCCAATACGTGTTTTTTCACTTTGGCGCACTCAGCTTTTTTTCATTGAGGCACCTTGCACTTAAATGGGGAATACAGCAATTTTGTATTTCACCACAGGTGAATTGAAAGGTGCCAAAATCCCTTTTATTTCCGAATACATTTCAGATACGTGTTTTTTTCACTTGGCGCAGGCCCAGCTTTGTTAAATAGATCTATATGCAGTTAAATTTGAATACAGAAATTTTTGTAGTCGCCACAGGTAAATTTGATAGGTGCCAAAAAATCCCTTTTATTATCCGAATACATTACAGATACGTGTTTTTTTTCACTTTGGCGCACTACAGCTTTTTTTCATTGAGGCACCTTGCCTTAAATGTGAATACAGCAATTCTGTAGTCACCCAGGTGAATTGATAGGTGCCAAAAAATACCTTTTATTATCCGAATACATTACAGATCGTGTTTTTTCACTTTGGACCAAGCACTTAGACTTTTTGTTCCAATTTGAGGGGGCCAAAAAACCTTTTTTCTCTGAACTATTAAATTTTTTGAAACACGCATATTTTGAAAATTTCACCACAGGGTAAAATTGAAAGGTTCAAAAATAGCTTTTATTATCCGAATACTTTTTCAGATACGTGTTTTTTCACTTTGGCGCAGGCCAGCTTTGTTGATAGAGCTACTCTGCAGTCAAATGTGAATACAGCAATTTTGTAGTCACCACAGGTGAATTAAAGGTGCCAAAAATACCTTTAATATCGTATACATTTCAAACAGGTGTTCTTTTCATTTTTGGGGTCGTCAAGCTTTGTTGTAGTTTCTACTTTGCATTTAAAAATTTTAAAAATTTCCGCAATTTTGTTTTGATTTGGGGGATTTGAGAATAGCTGTGATTTGCGTCTTTTAATAAGAGACTTTCCAAAACTTTCCATCCCTTCTCAAATTTTTATATTTCTGAACATGGAGCGAAATTCAGGTGGTAAGCGGACAAAGAGGGGGTTAGGACATGGAGTAGAGGTACGAGAGAAGGTGCCCTTCCAGTGCTGGTGACAACACGCATGCCAGCGGATCGTCAGTTGCAGGACCGTCTGTCACCCGCTGGGTTTCAGGGCCCTGTGAATCTTAGTAACGGAAAAAGCGTCGCCAATCTGTCCTTCATGGTCAATGCAACCGCATCCAGCAGTCTTACCTCCTCGTCCTCCCAGTCACGGCCACAAATATCGTTCAGCATCATCAGCATCCGTCCAAAAAGAAGCAGCCCAAATTGTCAACTCGTGTACCCACCACTGTGGATAATTCATTTTCTGAAGACTCTTGATGACAAAATGCGGTTGGGTCAGAAGGCATGTTAAAAGATCAGAGGCCAAAGAGGATGATTTTCTCTGCTCTGATGCCCAGTTACTGATGCCATCAGAGGAGGAGAAGGAACCCGGGTCAATCGGCAAAAAATCCCGGGGCGGTCGGCAATGCCTTGCATGTCCTCTTGCTTGTAGCCCGCAGCTCATGGATGCAGAAGGGTCAGGACGACGAAGTCACCTGGGGTTGATGTTTGATAAATGATGACATTGCGGATCCAACGTGGTCTTTTCAGCAGAATTTGCTTGCGAACGCTTCATCACTGGACGAGGAGGAAGACGATGGGGTAGTGTCAGTACGGGTTCCGCCTCAAAAAGGGAGAGGGCGGTCGCCAGAAGTCCGCTGATATGATTCCGCCAGCACGGTCAGCGAAAACCCCCGCTCCCGCTTATCGCTGTCAAAAAGGTCCAGACCTCTAAAAGCCTGGGCCTTCTTTGAGCAAGCCTCTGATTCACCCAGCGATTTCATATGCCGCCCTTTCCCGGGTAAACGCATAATTTGAGGGCAAGAACCTTAGGTGGTTAAACCCACCACCAACATGTTAGTCACATGAGCGAATGCATGAGTTGAAATGGAGGCAAACACTTGGCCAAAAAAGGCCAGACCGACGCCGGGCCTCCAACACTGTCAAAACCTCTGTCTCCGCCTCCTCCTCCTCCGCCACCACCAAGCGTTCCTCAGCTGCCCATGTCTCTCGAGTCATAAATCGGGGTTTCAGCCTCCGCTTCACCCTCCACCGTCGCCCGAGTAACCACCAGCACCACCAGAGACCCATCCTATCCCTTCTCCTTTCCGCCAGTTTGACGACCTGCACGCCGTACAGCGGCCAGTCTAGCACCCAAAGCCTTCTTCTTCCGGGTTTGGGAGGCAGAGAAACACTTTAACCCAAAACCCTTTCCCAAAGCCAAAGCCTGAATGTCGGCTTGCCAGGCTTTTGGCCTTGGAAATGTTGCCTTTCCTCTGGTGGACAAGATGGGTCCGCCACATTTTGGCCCTTGCCTGCCCCAAAAACAATGCCGGGCAGCATTTTTTGCCAGAAAAGCCGTCTCTGCCCTGGCCAGCCACATGTTTATCTAAAATTTTCAAGGCGTTGTCTGCATCTGTGGCCGGGAAAAGTCCATCTGACCACCGACACATGGACTAGGTAAGCATGGCCAGGCCGCTATATCTCTGTGACAGCTCACTGGGTGAGCTGGGTGGATATTTTCTGGGGGTGCGGTGGCTCTCAGGCTCGGTGCACGCTCTTCAAAAACCGCAGGGATGGTGCATTTTTTTCTTTCCCCCAAGGTCTCTGGTGGCATCACGTCCCCAGAGAAACCAGGCCGTGTTGTTTTAATATGTCTTGGGGGACCGTCCACACAAGGTCAGGAGCTGTGGACGTCTCTCCGCAACGAACCGAGCGCTGGTGGGTTGCCAAGAACCTTGTGCCAGGCAAGGTGGTGTGTGATAAAGGGCGAAAATCTGCTGGCCGCCCTTAAGATCGGTAGGCTGGAAGCACATCCCTTTGCTGGCACATTTTCATGACCTTGTCGTCCAGAAATTTTAAAGAGCTACCCGGGTCTGGACTGCCTGCTGAGGAAGGCTCGAAGTCTAAGTTCGCACTTCCCCCGTTCGCACCCTGCTTTGTCACCGCCTGGCTGCGTTCCCAAGCGTCAGCTCGGCCTCCCCGTCAACTTTCCTCATTTGTTGACGTGGTTTACACGCTGGAATTCCACCTCCACTTTTGCTCCAGCGATTTGTGGCAGCAGCGAAAATGCCTTTTACGCAGTACAGAGTGAACATGGCCTGACAAGCAGGGGTTTGCGGACCTCGGGGGTGTTGAGTCACCGAGAGTGGAGGCAGGTGAAAGAGCTTCTGCATTTTTCCTTGCCAGTTTTGAAGAAGCCACCAAAATGGTCAGTGCGGACAATGCCCTTGTCAGCATGAGCATTGTGGTGATCTTAGTTCTGGAAACGATTCTTGAACACTTGAAACAACAGTCCCGCCAGCGACGGGGAAGACAGACACAGATGCCCGGGCACGGAGCCTTTCTCTCCGTTTTAATCCACAAGGCCCGACAGTTTCTCAATTTTATGGTCCTTCATTTGGCAAATGGTTTCGGGGTCCAGGGCTAGTGCAAGGCAAGCGCATCAGCTCTCAGGGTGCATCATCTCGGCAAGTCAGGGCTGTGTTGAAGCTGTGCCGGAGGAGTCAAGGGGGGGAGGAGGAGGAGGAGGAGGAAAGGTATTCCTAGACCCGACGTTACCGACGTCCCTGCCTTGGAAAGAGGTTGGCGCGAATTTGAGGCGGAGGAGGGAAAATGAGGAAGATCAGTTTTCTAGTGCCCCTCGACCCAGAGGTTTGGGAAATCAAGGCTCCATCTCTCACTGAGTGCTTGGATGCTCCTTTCCTCCAAATGATCCTCGCATTAAGGCCATCAAAATGAACAACAGTTACTGGGTGGCCAGCCTCTGGATCCCCGGTACAAAACAAAACTCAAACACTTTCCTTCCACCCACCCAAATAGAGAGTAAAATGCAGGGAAATTTGGGGGCCTTTCTGATTGATCAACTGGAGACATCTGTTGGTGTCTGCTTCACGTTCCCCAAATGTCACGGTGGAACAACATCAGCGACGGTGACAGCAGTAGAGTGCCAAGTAGCCCTAGCGGCAGCAGAAGCAGCAGACAAGGTGGCAGAAAGCCAATGGGTGACCCCTTTGGCAATCTTTATTTACCACCTCACCAACGCAATGCAATGCAGGGCACAACATCCAACACACAGAAAATCAGCTTAAGATCATGGTGCACGACTATTGCGTTCAAAACCGATGTTTTTTTGGATGCTTCCAGACCCAATAGACTTCTGGGTATCCAAAAAAGGGCGAATGGCCCGAGCTCGCTCGCCACGCCATAGAGGTGTTGTCTGCCCAGCAGCCAGTGTCTTATCTGAGCGGACCTTCAGCACAGCTGGAGGAGTAATTTTCAGACCAAACGCATCCGGCTTTCCCCAGATAATTGGATTGTTTGACTTTCATCAAGATGAATCAGGCATGGATCTCTGATGATGTTGTGGCCCAATTGCCGAGGTCACCGATTAGTTGCCGGTCTACTTCACATTCCTCTTAAACAGAAATGGTCTCCTCTTGAAAAACTTTTTTAAAATGATCATTTTTACTGCAATTTTATTCTCTTTTCCCAACATTCATTTTGTGGGTTTTGCTGTGAGGAGACTGGGAAAAGACAGCAAGGTTTATGACAACACCGTATTCCATTTACTCACTTTATCTTTAGAAGTTTTTGCATTGTCAATGGTTTTGAGATCATGTTGCTGTGAAGTACAGCTAATTTAATTATGGTCCTTTGGAACAGAAATGTGGTTCTAAATGGCATTTTCTTCCATTCACAATTTTTAAAAAATCTGGCCTTTTAAAAAAAGTCATTTTTATTTTAATATTTTGGGGTTTTTTAAAAATTTTTTTGTTGCTGTGATATAAGCAAAAATCATGGTCCTTTGGAACAGAAATGTGGCTTCTCATTGGCATTTCTCCCTCACAATTTTTAACAGTGGCTGAGAAGTCATATTTATAATTTTTTGGGTCATGCTGCTTTGAAATACAGCAACACTACAGGTCCCCTTCTAAAAAATGTTGTTTTTTAACAACATTTGTTCTTTTACAGTTGACCAAATGGCTCAAGGGTCCCTGCTTTGAATTTTTTTGGGCATTTTTGCTGTGACATGCAGCTATACTGCAGGTTCCTATTATAATAAAATGTTGTTTCTAACAGACATTTGTTCTTCACAATTGTCAAGAGTGGCTCAAGGGTGATGTTGCTGTCAGAAACAGGAATAGGTAGGACACTATTAATGGACACATATTGCAAAATGACTTGTTTTTGCAAGATCTTTACATAGCTATCAATCCCTGTTTGAGACAAACCAAATTTAGTACAAATTAAAAAAAAGGAAACAAAGACATGGTGGGATTCCATCCTATTTTAAAAATGTATTTTCTAGAATTAATACTACTAAAAAACTTGAGTACAAAATTGCTGTTAAAAAATTCCTCTGAATTGTACAAGGGAGTACAGGAAAACTTGACCAGATGTTTGGTTATTCAAGGACATGGAGAAGGAGCACGGGAAAGAGAACAATGTAACAGAGACAATTTACTCCAGCACGTTAAGTAAAATGAGGAAAAAGAATGCCAAGAAAAAGGGCACCTGGGTGGAAACAGGAGCGTTAAACCACCAGTATTTCCAAGTGAAGCTCAATTGGTCCGCACTCATACGGAGGGGGAAGCGCTACCCAGGAAGGGACTTTTATGTCAGTGAAAAAAAATGGTGGTTGAAGACTTCTTTTTTCTGGCAAATTTTTAATCTGGGGGTCATGCAGGTTTGGGGCTCATGCTGTGGCCCAGGACAGTTTTAGTCAATGTCCGTTAAAAATAAAAATGGTGGTTAAAGACTTCTTTTTCGGCACTTTTTATAATCTGGGGTATGCAGGTTTGGGCTCATTTCTGTGGCCAGGACAGGGAAAAGTTCTAAAAGGGGGTTTAAAACCCCCCTTTTTTTAAGGGATGGTTTGGGTTGGAGATACAATGAAAAGACTTCTTTTCCGGCACTTTTAATCTGGTGGTCATGCAAGGTTTGGGGCTCATGCTGTGTCCCAGGACAGGTATTGTCAATGTCCCGTGAAACTAAAAAAGGTGGTTGAAAGACTCCTTTTTCCGGCACTTTTTAATCTGGGTCATTTCAGGTTTGGGGCTCATGCTGTGGCTTTAGAACAGGGATAGTCTATGTCCAGTGAAACTTAAATGGTGGTTGAAAGACTTTCTTTTTCCGGCACTTTTTTATCTGGGGGTATGCAGGTTTGGGGCTCATGCTTGCATTCCAGGACAGGGATATCAATGTCCAGTTCAAGTAAAATGATGGTTCAAATAATACTGCCTTCTTGGCACTTTTTAATTTGTGGGTGATGCAGGTTTAAGGGTCATGCGTGGTACAAGACGGGTTAGTGAATGGTCTGTGATTTTTTTTCTGTGGCTTTTATAACCTAAGTGTTTTTGCCTAAGATGTAGCACGTATCCATTTGACTGTTGGGATTTTAAATTTTCCAGCTTCTCCAGCCCTGTTTGGGTGTAAGAATGAAGGTTGTTGGCTCTCCCATAGACTTTAAAGGTCATCGGCGATCATCTATCATCGACCATCTAATATCTTGTCGATGATGGCCGACTATCGATCATCGACCGATGTCGATAGCCAACGTAATCGCTCAACACTAGCCACAAACTACTAGCTTTGTAGCGTGTTACAATTGCGTGTTTTCTACGCTACACAACAAGAGAAAAAATTGTAATTAACCTTCGCTTGTGAATTATGGTACAGGAAAATTGTAATTTTTGGCGGTGAAAAAGACGGTTTCTTGGTGTCACCACAGCAGCAGAATAATGCTTAATTAACCCCTGGATGAATACAACAGGAACTGGCTTAGATCCCCCTTGGATATTCAATGTGCTGTGAGCAGATATCATTAAAATGTATATGTAGCTGCATGGACGCACACTGGACTTCAGATCCTATACCCCAAAAAATCAGAAATAGAACATTTAAAAGAAGCAGTCTCGAGAAAAGCTGAGACACCCCACAAAAATCGCTGTATAAAAATCAGTTCTTCAGTAAGAGCTATCACAAACAGCCGCGGCAGCACTTCCCCCATCAGTACAGTGAGAGGAGTGTGAGCTCCACAGCGTCGCCCAGACTTATTTTAGTGCGGTGACGTCACAGAATCCCGCCGGGTCTCTGATTGGCCTTCATCCCCCTGCACATGTCATGCAGGCTATGCCCTTCTTCCTCCCAGAGTGCTTTGCCCCATGTAACGCCATGTGCTTGCTGCCATTTTATCAATCAAAAGCACACTCCATTCACCCGAAGTACCCCAAACTTCGATTTCGTTCAGAACCGAAGTTTTCCTGAAATTCTAAACAAATTCCACTTCGTTGGAATCAATTCGCCCATCTCTAGTTGTGATTACTATTTAAAAAACTTATGAAAAATATCTAAAAGGATTCTCACCTCTATATCATTTATAAAGTGTATAAAAGAATACATCAACATAATTATAAATAACACATCTTTAGTATCATAAAAGATTTAACAAGTTATTAAAGGTGTTGAAATCAATCTGAGAAACATTTAACCCAGAATATTTTACTGTTCTCTTTGTGATAGAAATAGCATACAAACATATATGTGCTCTTTTAACAGCATAATAAGGCAGATGGATATGGAGATGGACAGTTTTAAGTGATGGAATAAACGCTGATGAATTATTTGTTGTTCAAAATTAACATATACTTGAACCTCAGGTAACTTTTCACAATACTGTGTGTATATGAGGAGTAACACTATTTCTGGCAATTCTATAACTTATACTTTGCAATTTTCACCAGTTTTTACACTGGCCCAAGCAACAAAATCCAAACTCCAAATGTTAGGAAAACATTTAGACCACAGCGACCTGTAATTCAGACATTGTGGGAAGCGAGCATGAAGCTGGAGAATGTGGGAAGAAATTATTATTTTTTCAGCAGACAATCCCTTTTCTAAATGTCTAGTCTGGTGTACATGTTACATAGATGCTTTCTTGATCATTTTGGATTGTGATGTAGTATTCATACCAGAATTATTTTCATTAGGCTAATGCTAATCATTTAAATATCCAATACGTATTTTCTTATATAGGACATGAGGTTGATTTTTTAGGCTTCCGTTTGTCTGCAAACTTAAATACAGGCAATGTCAGAATATCCATTTTCAGAAAACCAAAGACATGGAACACTATCTTAGATGCTACCTTCTGCCATCCTATTCATGTTACATGTGTTATGCTTCTTGGTGAGCAATGTATACATTAAAGGGAACCTGTCACATAAGTTATGCCACCATTTCTTAGCACAGTATAAGCAAGTGATTGACAAGCTGTTTCCAGCCTTATGTCCTTTATTCTGTAAGATGCAGTAGTTTCACAGTATTTACTATGATTAAGGGTCTATCTTGAGACATGATATGTGTAAGGATGTGTTTTTTATGTACCACATTGTGCTTTTTAATGATTTTAATGAGATAAATAGATTTTATTTATGTTTAAGTTTAATTTTTGTGCCAAGTGCTGGAAATCCTCTCTACAAACAAGTTTCTGCCAGAGATGAGTCTAGCTTTTTTATGACCAGGCATTAGTCATTCCCACCCATTCTTAGCCCAGCCTTCTCAAAGCCAATTCAACCTATTACTGTGAATAGGTGGAAACCTGAGGATGCGGCTAACCAAGGGTGTGTGGGACTGGCATCCAGTCATAAATAAACTTGACTCATCTCTGGCAGAACAGGCTGCAAACTTTCAGATTAGAGCATTACATGCTCTGAAACCGATGTATCTTACATAATAAGGAACACAGCTCTGGAAAGAGTGTGTCTGTCACTAGCTTGTGCTGTCCTCGGCAAAGGCATAATAAATTATGTAACAGGTTCCCTTTAAGTGAGCTTGCTAAACAGATAAGTGACCATAATGCTAAAGAAAAAAAAGCTTCTATAGATAGGGTTTTGAAGATGGCAGCTGAGAATACAAATCATAAGTCTCAACATTCTTTAATTCTTCATAGTTTTTCTCCCTCATTTATTAATTCTTGCTCCTTGGGCCACATGTATGAAAATTGTCTAGGTCTAAAATTCACTTTGTTGCACATAGCCACCAATCAGAGCGCCCCTCTCACTTTTCCAGAGCACTATATGAAATGAACGAAGCGCTCTGATTATTTGCTATGGGCAACAAAGTGAATTTTAGACCTAGACAGTTTTCATACATGTGGCCACTTGTGATTTCAACAAATTAAAGTAATTATTTCAGCATGATCAGAAACTTTTTTTTATAGAAATGTACCAATCCTTATTAAGGATGATAAATTAAAATAATTTCTTCAGTTGGGATGTACATGGTGTTGACAAAAAAAGTAAAATGCTTGAAAATCTTCTGTCTTCTAGTGAATTTAAATCGGCCACCACCCAACATACTGTACCTGGTTGACATTGCAAGGTTAGTAACTTGTGGAGGTGAAAAGTGTGGCATCTGAAAGTTTGCATCTGGACATATGTTTTTCGGAATTAAAACATTTCTTAGTTGCAGCTCCTCTCATGTAATTGATATTATTGGGTGCAATATCTCTGATTTGTTTAATGTGGGTTTCAAATAATGAAAACTAAAACAACAAAAATCATAACACATCTTATACATTAATAAAAGTGCCTGCTCTTCGGGAGCAACAAAACATTTTATTGAGCAGAATAGCAGTGATCTAAAGAGCTTTTTCTTTTTCGCCATAGAGCAAATAGCCAGACCCACAAAGTCTCCAACTTAATACTAACTTCAAGCAAATACTTACTTCAAATGTTTCATCATTTCAGGTTGTATGTATAACTGTTTACACCAATCTAGGTGTTCTGGGTACAAGGAGCTTGTGGAGGGAGGTGACAGCTCTGCAGGCATGAGAACATATGCATGTTTTTCTCACTATCTGACATGAAATCAGAATAAACCTTACCTTAGCCATTTTAGGTCAATTAGGATTGGCAAAAGCATTTATTTTTGCCAAATGCCAGACTAATGAGAGAGGGAATTTTTAAAAGCATTTTATTACTTTCTGCAAAGTCAAAAGTTTAAATACCTTTTAATAGTATTTGATAGTAGTGATGATCAAACCCTAAAAATTTCGAGTTCGAGTTGAACCTCGAAATTTGAGAAGTTCAGTTCGAAGTTCGAGTCGAACTTGAACTTTGAACCCTATTAAAGTCGATGGGAGAAGATCTTCAGGTTAATTTTTATACCTATACTGGTGAGGAGAAGCTGTAATTACCATCCATAACAGTGAACCAAAACTAAGCGCATTATACGCCGGGCATGACACATTGAAATGTGCCTACAAATAATATGCTGAGTGCTTCCATAACACACAGCATATCATTGGTAGTGTATGTAATGCGCCTATGAAGGCGCATTGTGCATAAAGGCGAATAACATATCATTACTACTTTATAAGCAATAGGTGCATTACATAAACTAGTAACGATATGTTATGCATCTCCGTGCACAATGCGCCTCAATAGGTGCATTACATACACCACTAATGATATGCTTTGTGCTGCAATTTGCACAATGCGCCTAAAAAGGCGCAAAGGGCGTTTTTAGGTGCATTATGTTTACTATGCAAGGTACACCTGACACCAGATTTTTGAGAGGATTGTACTTTCAGGCGCACTTTACACTGATTTAATGCGCCTAAAAACTATTAAAATAGCATGTTGAACACGATGTAGAACGCGAACATTTACTCGAGTGAACAGTAAAATGTTCAGTTCAGCTCGAGTTCTAAAAAATTGTGAAGTTCGACTCAAACTTAACTTTCCTCGAATGGTTCAATTAACACTATTTGGTAGCATTGCCCTTAAACTGTATTACCTTGGTCAGATGTTTTGGATATCCTACAAGCTTTTCACAATAGTTGGTACTGTAGGTACTTTGTCCCATTTCTCCTGACAGAACTGGTGTAACTGAGCCATGTTTGTAGGTCTCCCGCCTTTTCAGCTTTGCATATACATTTTCAATAGGATTGAGATCAGGGCTTTGTGATGGCCACTCCAAAGTATTGACTTGGTAATCCTTAAGTCACTTTGCAACCAGTTTGGCAGTATGCTTCGGGTCATTGTCCATTTGGAAGACCTATTTCTGCCCAAGCTTTAACTTCCTGGCTGATGTCTTGAGATGTTGCTTCAGTATTGCCAAATAATCTTCTTTCCTCATGATGCCATCTATTTTGTGAAGAGCACTACTCCCTCCTGCAGCACAATAACCCCACAAAATGATGCTGCCACTCCTGTGTTTCACAGTTGGGATGGTGTCCTTAGGCTTCCAAACAGTTCAATTTTAGTTTCATCAGACCACAGGACATGTCTCCAAAAATGTAGGTCTTTGTTCCTGTGTACATTTGCAAACATTAATCTGGCTTTTATATGTTTCTATTGGAGTAAGGGCTTCTTCCTGACACAGTGGCCTTTCAGCCCATGTTGATGCAGTACTAGTTTCACTATGGATAGTGACACAATCTTAACAGCTTCTGCCAGTGACATTTGCAAGTCCATAGTTCTCTTCCTGATATCTTGGCTGATTTCTTTAGACTTTCCCATGATGTTACACACAGAAGTAGTGTGTTTCTGGTGTGCATTTAAAATACTTCGACAGGTGTGTCTCTAATGAACTCAAATGTTGCCAATAAATCTGTCAGAAGCTTCCAATGACATGACATCATAATATGAACTGTCCAAAATTGTTTAAAGGAATAGTAATCCTAGTGTATGTAAACTTATGACTTTGCAGAAAGTAATTAAAATGCCTTAAAAAATTCTCTCTCTCATTATTCTGCCATTTGTCAAATATAAATAATTTTGGTAATCCTAATTGACCTAAAACGGATAAGGTTTATTCCGATTTCATCTCAGATAGTGAGAAAAACATCCATATGTGTTTATTTTATATAGTGTATATAAACTTTTAGTTTCAACTGTACATGCTTATTTACCCTTTGAATAAGAGAAAACTCCAGGTTTCATGTCAAAAGTCACACTTGGAGATAACCTTTTACCCTCACCTTTAATAAACCAGGGCTGGTGGTTTCTGACCAGAATATATGATATGTGTAGTTAGTGGAATACACACACACCACACTTTTTATTACAATCATTATAGAAATAGAAGCATAGTAGTCAAAAAAGGAGGGAGGCAATTGTTTCCTACACTTCTTCTGGTAGAAAAAAGAGGAAGGGAGGGGAAAGACAGGTATTTCCATCTATTGCTAAACTCCACTCTTCTCCCAGTAAAACACTATAGGTGACATGTATGAATCCTGGTCCTGACAGGCCAGTTCTAAATAGCTTTAAGGTAGTGTAGAATGTGCAAGAATGTATGAACCTGTTCTTCTGCAGTTCATACATTCAGGCGTATTCTAGTGCCAATATGGCAACTCAGGTTCAGACAAACCACCTTTAACTTGGTCTGGCTGTTCTAACTGTTCTGTGCCTAGGTTTTTTCATCAAAGAATCATAAATGTGTCTACTTCTATGAACATGGTGCAAAGCCCCAAATCTTTGGCACATTAAAAAGTGTCTTTCTCAAATAAATGCTGTAGAAAAATAAGAACACAAAGCGTAACTTGAGTAGAATTATTTAGATCAAATATTGACCAGGTTAACAAGAAAACGCTCCTCTGGTCTGGTTGCACAAAATGGTACAGCAAATGTGAGTGTATAGGTTGCCCTCTAAAAGGCTAGTTTCTTATCCGCAGCAGTCCACGTTCTTTTGGGAGAACTCGGTAACCTCCCCGCAACAGGAGGACACGCGGTGGAGAATCAAAAGAAAAAAGCTGAAATAAGTGTCGGTCTTTAATAGAACATTAAACATTTTTAAAACACAGACAACGCATTTCGCTAGAGCTCGCAGACTCTGCTTCATCAGGTCAACGAGTGAAAAGTCTCTTTTACTGGCTACATAAATACAAAAAATTGCACTCAAAATCATCTAACCCAAAACGAGGTTCTATTCACCTAAAGCCGACTAATGCCTAATCAGGACTATGCCTATATTTCTTTCGTCTAACAACAAGAATACTACTAAAGAAGTTTTAAATAACAAAGAAAACTATCTTGTAATAAAATATTATTACTACTAGATATATAACTTAATTTTATCAATAGTTTAAAGAAATATTCATATTAAGAAATATAGGTATAGTCCCGATAGTCGGCATTAGGTGAATAGAGCCTCGTTTTGGGATAGGTGATTTTGAGTGTGATTTTTTTTGTATTTATGTAGCGGTAAAAGAGACTTTTCACTCATTGACCTGATGAAGCAGAACATGCGAGCTCTAGCGAAACACGTTGTCTGTGTTTTAAAATCTTTTAATGTTCTATTAAAGACCGACACTTAGGGCCAACATGTTTAGGTCTAATACTCACTTTTTTGCCCATAGGTTACTATGGGCAAAAGGGTGAGTTTTAGACATAAACAGTTTCATACATGTGGCCCCAGAGAGTGGTGGTAAATGACTCCTGCTCTGAGTGGTCCCCAGTTGTGAGTGGTGTGCCGCAGGGCTCAGTATTGGGTCCTCTTTTATTTATTGTATTTATTAATGATATAGTGGAAGGGATCAATTGGACGGTTTAGATTTTTGCAGATGACACTAAGCTACAGTATGCAGATTAGTGCAATCTATGGAAGATACTCATAAATTGCAAGCAGACCTGGACACACTGAGTGCTTGGGCATCCACTCGGCAAATGGGGTTCAATGTGGATAAATGTAAGGTTCTGCATCGGGGTAGAAATAATCTACAGGCATCATATGTCCTAAGGGGAGAAAAACTTGGAGAATCGCTTGTTGAGAAAAATCTGGGCATTCTTGTAGATCATAGACTACAGAACAGCATTCAATGTCAATCAGCTGCCTCTAGGGCAAGTAAGATATTGGCGTGTATTAAAAGAGGAATGGACTTGCGTGACAAGTATTTAATTCTACCGATGTACAAAGCGTTGGTGCGACCTCACTTAGAATATGCTTTTCAGTTCTGGGCCCCAGTTTATAGAAGAGATGTAATGGAGCTAGAGAGAGTACAAAGACGAGCAACCAAACTTAAAAAGGGAATGGAGCATCTTAGTTATGAAGAGAGGTTAGTAGAATTGAACTTATTTAGTATTGAGAAAAGACGGCTTCGAGGGGGAAATGATTAATTTATATAAATATATAAATTGTCCCTACAAAAAGTATAGGGAAAAATTATTTCAAGTGAAGCCCCCTCAAAAGACAAGGGGATATTCCCTTCGACTAGAGAAAAAAGGATTCAATCTCCAGAGGAGAAGAGCATTCTTCACTGTGGAATAGCCTGCCTGAGGAGCTGGTAACAGCAGGAACTGTAGTGAGTTTCAAGAAAGGCTTAGATAACTACCTGACACTAAAGAATATTAATGCATAAGTAGCCATGTAAAATTCTGGATCCTGGCTGGTGGAGGCTCTGGGGTCAGAGATAGGGTCTCCACTGGAGCAGATTGGTTCTTGCCTTGTGGGTTTCAGGGCATTAACCATTGGTGAGGCTGTGCTTAATGTCCTTTTCTCTCTCCCTTCACACACATTTTCCACACTCTTGGTTGAACTTGATGGACACGTGTCTTTTTTCAACCGTACTAACTATGTAACTATGTAACTATTCTGAGTGTCCATCCTATGGTTTAATCATATTGCACATTTGCTCCTGAAACGCTATTGTCCATTATGTTTTTCTTTTAAAAAGGTCTTTGGCACAATTATCGCGCAAAAGTTTGGAGAGCACCTTTTCATACATTCTTTTTGGCTTAAAGTACACCAGAAAACTGACACAGCCCTGTTCATACATTTCGCCCTATGTATCCACAAACTCTTTCCTCTTACAGCACAACCACCCTTGTTTATATCTATAAAACTATACCGAAAGAAGTTATAGAACTATGTAGGCACTATAAGTTCCCCTCCCAAAGTTTAAAACTATGCATATACAACCATTGTCCTCTTATAGACCTCCCTTTCTTAAATCCATGCAACTATACATACAGAATTATAGGAATACTTAGGAGCTACTGCATATGTCCTCTCCACCCAAAGTCCTGTCCCCCTTTGCATAGTGCTTTGGTTGATACTTTATTCTGAAGGGTTTCCATCTCTGCTTGTTTTGATTTCAGCTACTGCTTGATATTCTTTAGTTTAGGAAATTCTTTACTTAATTTTGCATATTTGCTTTGCAAAATATTTGAAAGTTCGATCCTTAATGTATTTACACTGACTTAAATATTTGCCTATATGGAATATTTTTTTGGTCCAAGAAAGTATTAAAGTGTTTTCTCCTCATAAAATAATTGAGTATTAAAATGTGGCTTCAATGAAAACCAGCAGATACAATAACCCATCAGAAATCATATATGAAAACCCTGGTTAAGGTGCCATTCCCTGCTTTACAACGTTAAAAGATGATCAATATTGTAAAGGCCCTTGACAGTGTTACAAGGTGGGATGATTTGATGCTCCTGCATTCCATTTCATGTCAGGACCTTCCTGGGGCATTTACACTTTTCAGATCATGGACCTTGTTAGACAAACTATTAAAGAAGAGTATAACAGGATTTTACACACTTGCTCTACTTTATTCACATCCTGGACATTGTGGAGACACATTTTTTTTTCAGTTCATAGACTTTACAAAAAAACAAAAAAGACATGTCTTACAAGATTTCACAAAGGTGTCCTACAAAATACAGGTTGTGGATCATGTCAGATCTCACAATTACAAGAGAAAACAAACAGGATTGGACACACTTGCTCTTAACTATTCAGGTCATGGACCTTGGGGAAATACTTAGATTTTTTTAGATCATTACAAGATTTTACAAGATTAACCTTTTTGGAACCCTTACACGTTTAGGTATGCATAAGAGAGTTCAACAGGATATATAAATCCAGCATTGCTATAATTTTACCAGTCCATCGAATGAGCTTAGCATCCAAAAATTATGAATGTGGTTCCATTCCACCCCACTGAATTTATTTGAAAGTTTTATACTATACCATTTGGTATAATACATTAAACTGTGTCATTACGTACACATCTTGTCCAATAAAAAAAGAAATGAGCTCCACCACCTGATCCCAAGTGCTCTACTAAGCAGTCATCACATTGGGCATCATTTATAAAAAATGTCTAAGCGTCAGATTGTCCTTGTTGCCATAGCAATCAATCAGAACTCAGCTTTCATTTATTTTACTGCTCTGGAAAAATGAAAGCTGAGCTGTGTCATTCCTCAGGTGTAATGTTATTGCACCTGAGGAAGTACGGCATGTGCCCGTGCGAAACGCATACTACTTTTGTTCTTATTTCTTTGATGCTTTATATTTTATGTCTTCTAATGACTGTTATTTGCTGAAATTAAAACTGACATAATTTATTTGGGTTGTTTCCTATTTTGTCAGCTTCAGCTAAAAAATCCCTTCCAGGATTATTGTCTTCCTTATTATTTCTTCCTTTATTTGCACCTTTTAGAACAAAAAGTTAAGGCTTTGTCTTACTATGTTGAACCAAATGATTTATCTACAGCTGAGCCCAGCTGCATAGTGTCTGGAGCTTCTCTCTGTATCTGTGATATTTCACCTGTTAAGTTTTTTGTACAGTACTGTATAGTCAAAAACGGCAAATCTTTTAGTAGGATCATTTCTTCATGCGTCCACAAGTCCTCAGGTTTCATCTCTCACCATTACTGGTGATTCACTATCTCCCGTGATGTAAAAAGCTTTGTGACGGTATCACTATGGACCTTATAACAGACTTGTCCAGCTGTTCTGACTGCACAGTTATCTTGATAGGAGTAGACTGGTTCTCCAAAATGGAACATTTTTCTCTTTTATCTGGTCTTCCTGAAGCAGTCTGTCTGGATTTATTGTT
Source organism: Phyllomedusa bahiana (assembly GCA_025379985.1). Classification (NCBI taxonomy): domain Eukaryota; kingdom Metazoa; phylum Chordata; class Amphibia; order Anura; family Hylidae; genus Phyllomedusa; species Phyllomedusa bahiana. The sequence goes on along the minus strand of JAODAL010054771.1, from coordinate 6,441 downwards.
TATCAAATTCAGTACATCTTCTGCCCGTATCGGCTGCTCTCGTATAATGTTTTTGAAAGAGGAGTTCAATTTCACTCCTAGATTCTGGCAGCGCCTTGGTAACTATTGAATTTCTCACCAGCCTATTACCCATAGACTAATGAACAAATAGAATGAGTCAAGTCCTGTAGAACCATTCTCAAACCTTTGTTTTCTTTTGATTGAACAGTTTGGCAAGCTTTCAGCCATCTGTTGAGTTCTCATACAATAATTGCATGAGAAAATTTAGTGATGCTTTGCCATTTTCTTACAATGTATACCAAAGTCCAAGTGCCTCTTACAGACCCATCCCTGCCTGAAGTTTCTGCTGCCAACTGCATGCTTGTCATGGTTCATGCCGTGGCCTCTGTCTTGGACCGCGGACGTGCCGGTGCCTCTGCTGCTAGTCCTGCTGCGGCTCCCTCAGCGGTTGTCCCTGTTCTTGCCAGTGTCCCTGCTGTGTCTCTGGCTATATGCATACACTCACCTGTCCTCACTCCTTCCCAGATATGCGATCCTGTGTGTATCTATCCTCTCAAGCTTCCTCTGCATGTATGCTCACTCCAAAGGGCTCTCGCATGGCAGTGCACTGTTATTTAAAGGGTCAGTGTCTAAATTACCTGATAATTGTCCTGTGATCTTTGGCTACTTAAGGAACTTCCTGCCTTTGCTTCATTGTCAGTTCATTGGTGTTCATCCTAGAATCCTGACCTCTGTCTGTTGTTCTCTTGCTGAGTTAACCCCTGTGTTACCAGTATTGTCAGTGATTTTCTATGTTAACACTACACTATCCAGTGTTTAGTTTCCTGTTGCTTCCTGACATTGTACCTGCCAGTTACCTGCATGGGACTCTGTTATCCATCTATGACTATACCCACCGGGACTCATCACCTCTGCCTACACCCGGTGTTCTTGTCCTGCACATCAGCTACCACTTTGAGTAGCCTACCATCTACACTCCCAATGGCCCAGAGGATCTACCTACCCAGTGTTTTTAACCACTGATTTAGAAAACGTGACAATGCTAATGGACTTCTTTTGAATTTGGTAAAACACAAAATCCTGTTTCCAAAGAGCCATCTCTCATTTTAAAAGCAAAACAGGTACGAGGTGCAGGCCTTCCCTTTCAGTTTGTTATTGGAGATATTGTGTATCCTCTCTCCAAACATATCCACTTAAAGACTTTTTGCTACAAACTGGTTATCAGTTCTTCATATAGACTTAGGACAGGTTGAACCACTGTGCTACAAACTTTGCATTACAATATTGTTACTGATAGCCAGTTCCTCTCCTACACCCACTTATCCACAATTGATGTTCTAGGAATTTCATTGTAATCTCCAAATCCCTGCATGGTACTGATACTGGGTTCAAAGATACTCCCATATCTGACATGTTAGGCATGTCCACAGAAAGGAAGGTCATCCTACCTCACCCTAAGGCTCAGACTGGTCCACAGACGAGCAGGGGAAACCTGTGATTCTCTTGGCATGGTGTCCCCATTGGCAAGATGGACCACTAATAAAAATATGCCTGGGGCTGCTGTGCAGGGAGAAAGACAGAAAAAGAGCGGCAGAAAAGAAGGTATGTGAGGTATTTGCAATCAGGTAGGATGGGCCCCAAAAACCAACCCTACTGGTGGACCTCAGGCACCCCAGTCTGATACTGCATATCCTCATTCATATCCTGTAGATATTATATAAATGTCAGAAATAGGAGTCCCCTCCCTTTAGTTAGATCCTAGTCAAGTTGTCTTGGGATCAGCTGTTTAACCTGGTGAAAAGTTCAGATCCTGAGGTGAGATCCTGGGAGAAAATGCCCCGATACACAAAATGTACCTCCTCCATAGGTATTAGAAGATGGGGCATAAAGGAGAGGGTAGTGTCACTGTTATGGCTATCAAGAACTGCCAAGCTCCATCCAACTGTCAGTGCTCTGCTATCCATCACTGCTCATCTCCTATCCACTGCCAAACTGTTCCTGCTAGGATTTCTTCTCAACTAATGTCCTATTGCCCCAAACTATGCAAAAAAAAAAAAAAGACTAAATTATGAAAATTGCATCTCATCTTACGTTGATAAATTAGCCAAAAGTGGACCTTGTTAGCATAAATGAACAAATATACAACACTGTGTTTGGAGGAATAATAACATTTTCCTTTCTTTTATAATCTTCACATTTTATATTAACCAACCTGTAACCACTTCCCAACATGTGAAAAAACTGCACATCATCATGTTGGGAAGGCAGTATGAAGCAGGCTGACAAGCTGGACCTGAGCCATACACAGCCTGCATCTGTCTTTAGCAACCAGGGTTGGAGATAATTTTGATCCCAAAAGTTTTAATACTTAGGGCCACATGTATGAAAACTCTCTAGGTCTAAAACTCACCTTTTTGCCCATAGCAACCAATCAAAGTGCCCCTTTCATTTCATATAGTGCTCTGGAAAAACAAAGGGGCGCTCTGGTTGGCTGCTATGGGCAACAAAGTGAGTTTTTAGACCTAGACAGTTTTTATACATGTGGCTCTTAGATTCCAGGAGAGGCTAACTCCTCTGTCTCCCCATAAGCCCCCCAGTATATGATTATGAAGTGCAAGTAGTTGTCATGTCACCTATCAGCCTAATGAAGGCCTGCTGGCCTACAATCTTAATAACCCTGTTAGTCTGTCAGGATGTAATAGGAAAGTCATAATTGTTTGCTATTCTGCAATACCAATGTATTTCAGAACAAAATAAAAATGATCACACTCCCAATATTCAAATACCCTAGGGAGATTAAAATATGGATTTAAAAGTTTAAAACATTTAAAAGATATAAACAAATTAAAAAAATATTAAACGTTCAATACAACCTCTTTTCCCATTCTGCATCTAAAAAAGGAAAAACAATAAAAAATGAAACAAGAAGCACAACACAACAATAAAAATGTTTTTCTCTGTTACTGAGCAAATATCATGTGTTCTGTAGCAAATAGAATGTGCTGAGTCCGAATCTGAAGTTGGAATTTCTGTGGCACGTCAAGAAATGAAGTTATTCACGAATGTGCGAAAATGTAATGTTTATAAAAAATTAATTTATTACATATTGAAAAAGTAATTGTCCTCAATTATGTGGTTTGCATTGGCATTTTTATATTTAAAAAGTTGTAGAAAACCTAGATCAACTATTATATAGTATATATACACTCACCGGCCACTTTATTAGGTACACCATGCTAGTAACGGGTTGGACCCCCCTTTTGCCTTCAGAACTGCCTCAATTCTTCGTGGCATAGATTCCACAAGGTGTTGCAACGATGCTCAATTGGTAACAAGGGGCCCAAAGAGTGCCAAGAAAATATTCCCCACACCATGACACCACCACCACCAGCCTGAACCGTTGATACAAGGCAGGATGGATCCATGCTTTCATGTTGTTGACGCCAAATTCTGACCCTACCATCCGAATGTCGCAGCAGAAATCGAGACTCATCAGACCAGGCAACGTTTTTCCAATCTTCTACTGTCCAATTTCGATGAGCTTGGGCAAATTGGAGCCTCAGTTTCCTGTTCTTAGCTGAAAGGAGTGGCACCCGGTGTGGTCTTCTGCTGCTGTAGCCCATCTGCCTCAAAGTTCGCCGTACTGTGCGTTCAGAGATGCTCTTCTGCCTACCTTGGTTGTAACGGGGGGCTATTTGAGTCACTGTTGCCTTTCTATCAGCTCGAACCAGTCTGCCCATTCTCCTTTGACCTCTGGCATCAACAAGGCATTTCCGCCCACAGGACTGCCGCTCACTGGATGTTTTTTTCTTTTTCGGACCATTCTCTGTAAACCCTAGAGATGGTTGTGCGTGAAAATCCCAGGAGATCAGCAGTTTCTGAAATACTCAGACCAGCCATTCTGGCACCAACAACCATGCCACGTTCAAAGGCACTCAAATCACCTTTCTTCCCCATACTGATGCTCGGTTTGAACTGCAGGAGATTGTCTTGACCATGTCTACATGCCTAAATGCACTGAGTTGCCGCCATGTGATTGGCTGATTAGAAATTAAGTGTTAACGAGCAGTTGGACAGGTGTCCCTAATAAAGTGGCCGGTGAGTGTATATATATATATATATTAATATAATATTATATATATATATTATAATATATACTATATATTTAATATATTATAATATATATACTGTAATAAATTTCCTATAACAAATATATAATATTCTATATATTAGAGAAATTAGTGTATCACTCTTAAATCCCCTAACATTGCTTGAAGTGCTTCATGCACTTGCTCTTAGGCAATCAGCATAGTTATCTGCACATTTGTCGGTTTCAGTAAAAGTATCTGCAGCAGCAGGACAAGGCACTGGTTTCTTTGCATCATGCTCTACTGGCAGTCAGGATACAAACTTTGTGACATATTTTTCTTTAAGTATTAAAAAATGCTACTCATGCCAAAGTAACAGTCAAAATGATGACTTTTCTGCTCATGCCAAACCACCGGCACCTCAAATAGAAATTCCTTTCCTTTTACCATTCAACCACTGAGTAGCACACGGAGCAGCATACATGAGGTACACAGCTTTTATCCTGATTAGTGATGAGCAAACACTAAAAAGTTCGAGTTCGAGTAGAACCTCGAATTTTGAGATGTTCACCTTGAAGTTCTAGTAGAACTCAAACTTGAATTTTGAACCCCATTAAAGTCAATGGGAGAAGATGTTCTGGTTAATTTTTATACCTATACAGGTGAGGAGAAGCTGCAATTAGCATCCATAACAGTAAAATAGATATAAGGAACAACTTAGTAAAGAAAATAAATAATTCCTTTCAATGGCTAACTGAAAAGATGAGGACAGCGTAGCTATAGGAGGTGCAGCGGTAGCAGCTGCTACGGGGCCCCTCTGACACATAAGAAGACACTAGTATTGGAAATGGCACATGGTAACTGGCAGGAGCCCCCTATCACTTTTTGAATCAGGGCCCAAGAACATGTCATATATGTGGTAGCAGCAACAACATCCCAATGGGAAACATGGAGGTTCAGCTGGCAGGGCCGTAGTCATAGGGGGTGCAGTAGTAGCCAGGGCTGCCATCAGTCATCTATTAACTGTTTCAGGGCCACATGCATTTAAATCAAATGGGGCACCCACCCATTACTTTTGATTAGGGCCCCTGACAGTAGTACTGCTCTATGCTCTGTTGGCACCCCTACCAGTTACCATGTGCCATTTCCAATACCGGTGTCTTCTTATGTGTCAAAGGGGCTTTTGGGACACCTCATGATGCAGGCGCAGCAGCGGCTGCTACCGTCAGGGGTGCCAACAGGGTAGTACAGGCAGTATATTTGTCATGGGCCCTAATCGAAAAGGGACCGCAAAATATGTTAAAAAATAGGAACTAGTAATGGGTGGGGTCCCCATTTGATTTGGCTGTATGGGGCCTGAAACGTTTAATAGATGACTTACTGCAGATTGATTGATGACTGATGTTAATGGATGACTGATGGAATGTGTATTTCACATTGTGAAGAAGACGTGCTATAGTTTACTAGTCAGTAACATTGGCAACTGGGGCAACAAAATTGTCAGAAATCCCCGCTTGATTCATATTTATAAATGTCAAACGATCCACATTCTCAGGGGAATGACGGATACGTTTGTCAGTTATCACCCCGCCAGCTGTGCTGAGATAATGCTGGCTTCCGGGCAGGATAAAACTTCTATGGTGTACCAAGCAAGCTCAGGCAATTCATCCAGTTTGGACACCCAGAAGACGATTGGGTCCGGACGAAGTCCAAAAACATTGGGTTTGAGCCGCAGGTAGTCATGGACCACGGTCTTAAGGCAGTCTCTGTGTGTCTGAATGTTTCCCTGCCTTACAGGCATTGGTGAGTTGGTAAAAAACTATTGCCCCATGTCACCCAGTAGGCTTTTGTCAAACTGCCTGCTGCTGGCGTGTTGCTAACGTTGTTCCACCGTGACATTACAATGTGAAGAAGGCGCAACAGATGTCTCGAGTTGGTCAATGAGCACTGTCTCAAATTCCTGCCTTCTACTGTCAATTTGTGTGGGTAGAAGGAACTTGCTCACTTTTGTCTTATAACGTGGATCAATGAGGGTGGCCACCCAGTAATCACTGTTCATTTTGATTGCCTTGATGTGTGAATCATGCTGCAGGTAATGTAGCATCCAAGCACTCATGTGTGAGATGCTGCAAGGATCTCCCAAGCTTCGGGGTCGATGGACACTAACCACATCTTCCTCCTTCTCCTACTGCAATCTGTGCCAACCTCTTACCACTGAAGGGTAATCGCCACCAGTGGCGTCCACCCCTGCCTCCTCGTCCTCCTCCACTTCCTCATCCTGATCGTCACCACAGCCCTGGCTAGCGTCATGCGCTTTACTCTGTGAGCTGAACTGCCGTCCTGCAGCCACCCT
>JAODAL010054770.1:0-24410 GCA_025379985.1 Phyllomedusa bahiana | reverse complement strand
GGGTGAAATGACTTGTGATATATAATTATAGATAGAGGAGAGGACTGACTCTGGATTAAGGGTTATATGATAGAGGGTGAGAAGGGGGGTCTTGATATTTTAGGTTTTTATGATGAGGAGAGAAGTACTCGGGAAAAATGGGGTTTTATTTTATAAGGAAGAAGCTGACCTTTGTGTTATAGGGTTTATATGAAGAGGAAAGGACTGGTCGTGAAAAATAGGTTAAAGGGATAGAGGAAGGGAGCTGACTCTGTGATATATGGGGTTTTATATGATAGAGGGAAGAAGGGGGCTGTGAAAAAAAGGGGTTAATGAAAAAGGAGAAAGCTGAGCTCTGTGATATAAGGGTTTATATTAAGGGAGAGAAGTTGGCTCTGTGAATATGGGGGTTATAAATAGGGGGAGATTTAGTGAGTTTGTGAATATAGGGTTTTTTGATAGATGAGAAAGTGAGCTCTGTGATTATAATAATAAAAATCTTTATTTATATAGGCCAACATATTTCGAAGATTTTACAATGAGGGGGAATAATTACAGAGAAAAAAACATTACACAGTGAAAGTCTTCGGGTGAGACAAAAGGTGGGGGGCCCTGGCAAGAGTTACAATCTAAGGGGGTCCCTTTGGGGGGAAACAAAAAGGGAGAGAAGTGCTAAATTTTTCCATCCCCCAGCCATGCTTTTAAAAAGGGGATTTTTACATAAAAATTTGGTGAACCTGCCCCTGAATAATCATATCAATAATGCCTGTGAGTCCCCCTAGTGTGGGGAGTGAAAAATTGTGTGTAAAAAGGGGGGGGTTAGCAATTAGGGGTTTTGGGGTAGGCCTGTGAAAAGAGTTTTTTTTCAGGAACTCTTAAAACTGCAAAGCTGGGATTGGCCTGATGGACGTGGTAGGATGTTTCAGAGAATGGGTGCAGCACGGAAAAATCTTGAAACGGGATGGGAGTTTGGATGGTTGTGGTCTGAATTTGATGTGTAGCTAGGGAGAGGGGGGCAGGGTGGTAACAGAATAGGGAGGAATGTATGGGGGTGCAGCATGGGGAAGCTTTATGAGTGAATATTAGTTTAGCTGTTTTTGTAGGGATGGGCAACCATGCAGTGACTGACCAGGGAGAGGCATCAGTATAGCGGCTGAGAGAAAGAAAAGCCTGCTGCTGATTCGGATAGATTGGGAGGGGAAGTTTGCACAGAGGGAGCCCGATAAGCGGGGAGTTACAGTAGTCAAGACGGAATGAATAAACAACAAAGAGATTTTGAGTTTGTTTTCCACAGTGAAAAAAGGAGGATTTGGAGAGTTCTTGGGGTAAGTGACGGAGCGGCAAGGGAAATGGATATATGGGGTGAAGGAGATCAAACCCAATATAACCCCAAAAATGGGGCCTGCCCCTAGGTGTTTGGTGATGCCCAACGAAGAGAAATAGCAGATGGGGTTGGTTATAATGGGGAAAAAAACAAAATTTTCGGTTTTGGGAGTTTTTAGTTGAAATAGAAGGGGGAATGTGTCAAGACAAGGGGGACAGACAGTCACGGGGTGTTTTGTAGAGGGCAGGAGGGGGGTCTTGGGAAAAGGGGTTTTATAATTGAGTGTCATCAGGAGGGTGGACGAACCCCAAACATGATGGTTTGGCCAAGGGGGGCTGTAAGATTGAGAAGAGGAGTGGACCAAAAACTGACCCCTGAGGGACCCCTACGGAAAGAGGGAGAGAGAGGACGAAAGAACCTGCAAATGAGACATGAAAAGGGGTCAGAGAGGTAGGAAGAAACCAAGCGAGAGCATGTCTGGAGGCCAAGGTGCCGACAGGAGGAGCAGATGTGATCAACAGTGTCAAATCTGCAGAGAGATCCGAAGAACCAACAACGAGAAATTTCCCTGAATTTAGCGGGGGGGAATCTTTAGAGACTTAACTAGAGCAGTTTTGTGGATTTAAAGAGCGGAAACCTGATTGAAAGGGGACCAGAAGAGCGTTAGCAGAGAAAAATAGCGGTTAGGGAGAGAGACCCGGCGTTCCGGGGCTTAAATAAAGGGAAGGTTAGAGACTGGCGGTAGTTTCACACAATGGGTCCCGGGGGGTTTTTTTAGTAGGGGAGTTTTTATAGCCTGTTTAAAGGAGGTTGGGGAAATCCCCTGGAGAGAGAGGGTTAAAAAATAGCAGTAAGGGAGAGAGGATAGCTGAGAAATAGACGGAAAAAGGGGGAGGGGAAAGGGGGTCAGTAGGCAGGTGGTGGGGCTTTCAGACAGGAGAAACCTGTACTTTTTTTTTTGTTGGGCAAAGCGAGAACACACTAAAAGGATTTGCGGGAGGGGAAGGATGGGGTTTTTTGGGGTTTTTTGATGAGTGTTATGCCGGATACTGTCAAAATTTTGTTTTAAGTGAGGCCCGGTCCCCAGCACAGAGGTCAGAGACCCGGGGTGAGTTTAGGCCCCGAAAGGGAGTGGATGGTGTAAACAGGCGTTTTGGGTTGTTGTGTAGGGTTTAATGAGGAGGTAAAAATTTTTTGTTTGGCGCGGAAGGGCAGGTGAAATCCCGAGCATGAATTTTTTTAGGGAGAAATTGAGGTAGCTTTGACTTCTCCCCAGACCCCCAGCAACCCCGGAGAACGTTTCAGAACCGAGTTGAGGTGGTGCCAAGGGTGCCGGCGTCTGCTTGGGATACGTGTGTGATTTGGGGCCAAAAAGTCCAGGGGGTTGTGAGATTTTTTGAAAAATTTTACAGCCAGGCAGGAAGGAAGGAGGAATTGGGGGGCAGTGAGGGTGTATTTCGCATGGTTCCCGGGTGTTAATTTGGGGCGGATAAATTTTGAATGGGTGAAGGGGGTGTGTCCAGAGGGGCTGAGAATTGATGTTTAAAAAAAAGGGTTAAGGGATTTAAGAGAGATAAGGAGAATTTGTGAGGTTTAAAAAGGTGAGAGACACAGAAGACCAGTCAAGAGAGTTCCCCTTGTGGGTGGGGGTCAGTAAATGCAAGGGCCCAAAAAAGAGGTCGTGAAAAAAAGAGAGGGAGAAGGGACTGGGTCATCAATGGGAGCTGAAATCACCCCTAGAAGTGGGCATTTCAGAAGAGGGGGAAAGGGGGGAGGGACGAAATTTCCGAAATTGGCGGGGGACCGGGGGGGGGTAACAAATGCGACTCTTTTAAGGAAAATGGGGCCCAAAGAGTTAATGGTGTGGGGGCTCAAAAAGGGGAAAGTAAGGAGGGGGTGCAGGAGGGAAAGACCCGGTAAGTGCTGGGAAGGGGAAGTAGCCAAAAAAAAAAAAAAAAATCTACCCGGCCCTTTTACGTCTGGGGTTTGGGGGAAGTGTAGCTCACCAAGGTGAAGCGGCAAGGGAAGCGTTTTCAATTGCGGGGCCCTGTTTTGTGAGGGCCCGCAGGGTTGAGGGAATGAGAAGGGAAAAATTTTTAACGAGTGAGTTTGTTTTCAACAGATCGGGCGCCCCCAAGGCCCATTTAAAAGGGGCGGGGGAAAACGTACAGCGAAAAGCGAGTTTGAGGGTTTTTTTTATGGAAGGAGGGGGGAAGTGTTATTGATAGAGGAGCGGGGCGGGGTCTGTGATTTAGGGTTTTATAAAGGAAGAAGCTGAGCTTGGTTATAGGGTTATATTTTGAGGGGAGAAGTGGCCTGTGATAAAATAGGGGGTTTTATGATAGGGAGAGAAGTGAGCTCTAATATTCCCCATATATACAGAGCTCAGCTTTTTTTTCCTCCATTATATAAACCCCAATTTTCAAGAGCTCAGCTTCTCCCCACTATCAAAAAAACCCTATATATCAGGTCCGTTTCTCTCCGTCTATCAAAAAAACCCTTTTAAAACACAGAGCTCAGTTTCCCCTCCAATATCAAAAAACCCAAATACACAAGCTCGCTCCTCTCCCTTATCATAAACCCTAAATACAAGAGCTCACTTTTTTCCTCTTAAAAAACCCTATATACACAGAGTAGCTTCCCCTCCTTCTTCTTAACCCTTATATCAAGATCAGTCCTCCCCTCATATATAACCTAATTCACGATCCGCTCCTTCCTCATCAAAAACCCTATAAATCACAGATCTCAGCTCTCTCCTCTTAAAAATTAACCCTAAAACCAGAGTCACTTTTCCCTCGTCATAAACCCTAATATCACAGAGTCGTTCCCCCCTTCTATTTTTAAACCCAAAAACAGAGCACAGTCCTTCCTCACAAAAAAAAACCCCTATATACCCCAAGACTAGCTTCCCCCTTTTTCATATAACCCTAATTCACGAGTTCACTTCTCCCCTATAAAAACCCCATATATCACAGATCTCATTTTCTCCTTCTCCATATATCCCTATTTTATCACAGATCCAGTTCTCTCCTTATCATAAACCCTATATACACATAGTCACTTCTCCCTATACATAAACCCTAAATCCAGAGCCAGCTTCCCCTCTATAAAATAACCCTAAAATATCACAGATTCAGTTCTTCCTCTATCAAAATTCTATATATCACAGGCCATTCCTTTTCTAATCAATAAACCCTATCGGGAAAGGGAAATAATATTTGACCCTTGTGATTTTGAAGTTTTCCCACTCAAAGACATGAACAGCAAATTTTTTTAAGGGTTTCTTTTTAGTATTCAGAGATAGGAACCCCAAAAAAAAAAACCAAAAATACATTTTAAATTTTTAAAGTTTTTACATTTTGCTGAAAAATAACATTTGATCTCCCAACTATTAAAGATTTCTGGCTCCTACAGACCATTTAGATGTTCCTAATCAACTTGTTCCCCTGCAAAAAGACACTGTTTAAAATTTTCCCCCTTTAAAAAGACCCCTGTCCACGGACCAATCATCAGACTCTAACCTCTACAACAGGGCAAGACCAAAGAGCTTTTAAGGATGTCGGGACAAAAATAGACCTGCACAAAGTATGGGTACAAAACCCTAAGTAAGACCGGTGAGGGGAGACAACTGTTTGTGCAATATAAGAAAATGGAAAAAATACAAAATGCTGCAGTCAAACGATCTGGGGGGCCCCGAAAATCTCACCCGTGGGGTATCCTTGATAATGGAAGGTGAGGATCAGCCTAAAACTCAGGGGGAACTTTTAATGATCTCAAGGCAGCTGAACCCCAACACCAAGAAAACCCTTGGGGAAAACCCTTACCGTATGGTTTAAAATCCGCAGTGCTCGCAAAGGGCCCCCCTTAAGAAAAACATGGCAGCCTCTGAAAATTCGCCCAAGAACACCCTGGGTGATTCGTGAGTGATTGGGGGAAGGTGCTGTGGTCAGAGGAGAACAAAAATTGAGCTCTTTGGCATTAACTCAACTCGCCGTGTTTGGGGGAAGAGAAATGCGCAAAAAACACGTCCCCCCGTGGCAAAGAGGTGGAAAAAATTATGTTTTGGGGAATTTTCTTGCTAAGGGCACAGGACTACTTCACCGCATCAGGGGAGAATGGGTCTAGCCTTTTTACGTAAAACCCTTTGAGTGAAAACCCCCTTCCCTCCGCCAGACATTAAAAAAGGGGTCGGGGCTGGGTTTTCCAGCAAGACAATGACCCAAAACAACAGCCAAGGCAACAAAGAAGTGGGCTCAAAACGAACCACATTAAAGATCATGGAGTGGCCTAGCCAGTCTCCAGACCTTAATCCCATAGAAAACTTATGGAAGGAGTTGAAGCTCCAAGTTGACAAAACAACAAAGTTATAAACCTTGCAGAACCTACATTATAAGGCAAAAGGGTTATTTTACCAATATTAATATAACCCTTTTGCCTTAGAATGTAGGTGAAGCATCTATGCATACATACATAGTTTTTTTGTATTTATCTGGGTTTTCATTAACCCTTGACCCCGGTGTGCTAAATTTAAGTACCGCTGGAAGTAGGTGTGGCATACTATGAGTAAGGCTCATGTGATCCAAAACGCGTCAGTTTGCACCTAGCTGTGATCGCTGTTTCTCCCGTCTGCGAATCTGTGCACGTTTGTCCATCTGGCTATTTTTAACGGCTTGTCAATAAGTTTTTGCTACTTTTTAATATCACCCCTTTGGTTTCTGCATTCTTTGATATTTTAAGATGCTCCATTCCCCTTATTAGTTTGGTGGATGGCATACCTTAACTGACATTATGATATACAGTTATGTTCACATGACTAATTTTGATGCTGTTTTTGAAGCGTTTCCTCGCTCAAATCGGAGTGAAAATAAGCCTCCGAAACGTTCATCATTTTCATTGATTTGTAGTTCACACGCGGCGAGGTTTTTATGCGTGTTTTAGGCGCTTTTTGGACGCTGTTATGGCTGCTGGAAAAAGTGTCCTGTCAATTCTTTAAGCGTTTTCAGCGCTGAAAATCCCCATAAGAATCAATGGAAAGCTTCAAAACCTTGTCCAAAACCTCAGCGTGTTTTGCCCTGGCTATTAATTTGGATGCGTGTTTCAGAAAGAAAACAATATTGGAGAAACTCATCCAAAACAGCGCTGCAAAACCAAAGGTGCTATTGAGGCGCTTTTCAGACAAGGTTTTGACGCTGATTTGGACACTAACAATTCAGTGTCCAAATTTGCCGTGTAAATATATCCTAAGGTGGTATGGAGGGGGCTCACTGGCTGAACCTGCTCTATACAAAGCAGGAAATGACAGTCAATTACAGCCTGCAGGTGCCTTTTCCCACTTTACAAATAAAAAAAATTATACATAATTCAAACTTCCACATCCGTAAAAATTAAAACTATTAAAATGTAATTAAAACTACTAAAATACCAAACTGTTAAATTTTGGTTCCCCCCCCCCCCCCCCCGAAAAAAAAAAATAAAGTGCAATAAAAAATTATCAAACCGTCACGTGTTTCAAAATTATACCAATAAAAACTAAGCTGTCAATCAAATGGAAAATTAAAGATGTTATCGGACTGAGAAAATAGATGCAGAAAAATGGTGCTGCAAATAAAAAAAATCTTATTTTTTCAAAAATAGTAAAAACAAGCATAACAAAAACCATGTAAATTTTGATCTATTAAAATATAACATTATTTATCCCACACACTGAACATTGTAGGGATACAATGCCAAACTTGAGCTTTTGGTTATTTCACATCCCAGAAAACTGAAATAAAAAGTAATGAAAAAGTCACATGTATCCCAAAATGTTACCAACAAAACCTACACTTAAGCCCTCAAAAAAAACCCCTTCACCAAAAAATAAATTTTTAAAATCCCAAATTTAAAAAAAGGGGGGAAATAATCAAAATATAGCCCAAAAATAAAAATAAACCCATACATACATTTCCTGTGTATATTGTTAGCAATTTTTTCAAAACAGAAATAAGCCTGTGAAAAACCTAAATTCTAATAGCTTTAAAACCGGGTTTAAACCTGATATAAAAAAAATTTTAAGCTAAAACGCCTGTGTATATCCCATTTTAAAAATTTTATATAAGCATACCCCTGGAAATATCCGTTAAATTTTAATAAAGCTAAAAACGCCTGGGTATATCCTTTTTATATTTTATATAAGCTAAACGCCTGTGTTTTATCCTTTTTATATTTTAAATAAAGCTATAAACCCTGGGGTAAAACCCTGTTATATATTAAAATAGCTATCCGCCTGTGAAATATCCTTTTATATTTTAAAATTTAAGCTATAGGGCCTGTGTAAACCTGTTATATATTAAATAACTAAAACCCCTGTGTTATCCTTTTATAAAATTATATGACTAAAACCCTGTGTTTTCCCCTGTTTATAAATTAATAAAGCTAAAACTTTTGGAAATTTCCTTTTTAATATATTATATAGACTATACGCCTTGTATTTTTCCTTTATATATTAAAAATAGCTATACGCTGTGTAAAAACCTCAGTTATAATTTTTATAGACAATCCCGTTTTGGGAAATATCCCCTTTAAATATTATATAGAGCTTACGCCGTGTATTTTCCTCAGTTAAATATTATTTTAGAGCTAAAACGCCGGGGAAATAACCATTATAAAATTATATAGAGCTATACGCCTGTGTATATCCTGTTAAATATTATATAGAGCTTTTAAGGGCCTGTGAATACCCTTTTATAAAATTTATATAAAACTTTACGCCTGTGTATTTTCCTTTTAATATAAAAAATGGGAGCTATACGCCTGTTATATCCTTTAAAATTAATAGAGCTACACGCCGTGAAAATATCCTTTTATATTTTATATAGACTATACGCTGTGATTCCTGTTTATATTAAAATAGGCTATAATCCCGTTTTTTCCTAAAACCTTTTTTTAATTAAATGGGAAGTTTATACGCCGTCTATATCCTTTTATTATTTAAAATAGAGCAAAACGCCTGTGTAAAACCTTTATAAAATTATATAGAGCTATACGCCTGTGTATATCCTCAGTTATATATTATATAGAGCTATACGCCTGTGTAAAACCTTTTTAAAAATTTTAAATATAGAGCTAAAACGACGTGTATATCCTGTTTATATTATATAGACTAAACCCTGTGTAAAAACCTGTTATATTTTAAATATAGAGCTATACCCTGTTATTTTCCCCCCCTTTTAAAATTTTATATAAGCAACGACTTTTAAATATCCTGAAAAATTTTTATATAGAGCTATATGTCTGTGTAACCCGTTTATATTTAAGAGCTATACCCCTTTTTTAAAAACCTGTTATAAAATTATATAGAGCAAACCCCCGCCTGTGTATATCCTTTATATATTTATATTTTAGCTATACGTCTGTTTAATCCTTTTTATATATTAAAATAGAGCTATCCGCCTTGTATATCCTTTTAAATTTTTTATATAGACTATACCCGTGTATATCCTGTTTATATTTTATAGGAGCTTAAAAACCCGTTTTATAACCCATTTATAAATTAAATATAGTATACACTTTTGTATATCCTCATTTTTATATATTAAATAGAGCTAAAACGCCTTGTAAATCCCCCTTTAAATATTATATATAGCTATACGCCTGTGTATATCCTGTTATATATTATATAGAGCAAATACGCCGTGTATACCCTTTTATATTTTATAAAAGGTTTTATACCCCTTGAAACCTGTTTAAATATTAAATAGAGCTAAAAACGCCTTTTGTAATCCTAAATTATATATTATATAGGGGTTTAAAGCCTGTGTATATCCTTTTTAAAATTATAAAGACTATCCCGTCTTTTGTATATCCTGTTATATATTATATAGAGCTATACCCTGGTATATCTTTGTTATAGTTTTATAAACCTTTCCCTTGAATGAAACAACCCCCCCATTGGGGGCCCTCAGAAACAATGGTGAATTTACCTATCCGGCCCCCCGCTCCGCCCCCCGAAACCTGGGTCTGCCCCCAAAGTGATTCCCCCGTGTGCGGGCGCAGAGCGGTGACCTCTGGACCCTACACCCGTCCGCCCTGAAAACACTAAAATGCATTGTTTTCCCCTGCTGGCAGAGGTACCCCGGGTTTCCCAATTTCCCGGGCACTAACCACGCCCCCGCCCCACCCCTTGCATGTCAATCAAATCCAAATCCCTCCTCTCTAGCCCCTCCCACCAACGGCCCCCTTCGAAAAGGGCCGCGCGCATCAGTGCCGTCATCACATGCGACCGGTATTCTCCGAAATTTTGTGAAAGTGACTTTTCCGGGGCTGTCATGAAAGTCATGGCCGGGCCCCTTTTGCGGGGGGGCCCCTAAAACAAAAAGGGGGCTGTTTTTTTCCTATAACATGGGGTGTGATGGGGGTCGGTCAGTGCGCGGTAACATTTGGGGGTCGTTATGCGCTTTGTATGTTGGGAGGCGGGTACGTGGTTTGCGACTTGTTCTATAAGTAATGACAGCTGCGCCTGCTGAGATGGATGGAGAGTGATATCCTGCGGGACAGTAAACTGAAAAAGAAAATTCCCCCCAATAAACTTTTGTCGGGGGGAAATGGTTTTGGAGGCCCTTAGGGGGTTCATATTGAATAAAAGGGGGGGGCTGGTATGTAAGTTTTATGGAAAGATGTCTAAAAAAGGTTTAAAAACCCGCCCACGGGATGTGCCCAAATTTTCAACTGGCCCCAGCCTCCGAAACGGGGAACCCTTGGGAGCGCCCCCCCCCAAAGGGCCCCAAAAACGGGGAGGCCGCCCCCCCCCCCTCCAACCCCCCGGGGGGCCCGGCCGAGGGGCCAGAAACCGGGAATCCCCCCCCCCCCCCACCCCCCCTCCCGCCGGGGGGCCCAAAACCCGGGGAGCCCGCCCCCCCCCCCTCCCCTTTTGCCCCCCCCCCGGGGGCCCCGGGGGAAAGGGGGGAAAGGCCCCCCCCCCCCCACTCCAAAACCTCCCCGCCCGGGGCAAAACCCCCTGGGGGAGCCCCCCCCCCCCCCCTTCCCCCCACCTCCCCCCGCCGGGGGCCCGGGGAACGGGGAGCCCCCCCCCCCCCAACCCCACCTGCCAGCCGGGGGGCCAAAAAAAGGGCCCCCCCCCCCCCCACTCCACCTGCCGCCGGGGGCCAGAACGGGGACCCCCCCCCCCCCACTCCACCTGCCGCCGGGGGCCAGAACGGGGAGCCCCCCCCCCATTTTTTTCCCCCGCGCCCGAAGGGGCCAAACCCGGGGAAAGGCCCCGCCCCCCCCCAACCCTTTCCACCCCCCCCAGGAGGGCCCCGGAACCCCGGGAACCCGCCCCCCCCCCCCCATTTTCCCCCAAAGCCGGGGGCGAGGCCCGGGGGAAGGTGGGGGGGCGCCCCCCCCCCCCCCCAATTTCCACCTGCCGCCGAGGGCCAAAAAGGGGGGAGGGGCCCCCCCCCCCCAAAACTCCACCCCGCCGGGGGCCAAAAAGGGGAAGCGCCCCCCCCCCCCAACAACCCCCCAAACCTGCCGCCAAAGGGCCAGAACGGGGGGGCCCCCCCCCCCCCCACCCCCCCCCTCCCAACCTGCCCCCCCGGGAGGGGCCAAACGGGGAGCCCCCCCCAAACCCACCCTCCAAACCTGCCCCGGGGGCCCAAAACGGGGATCGCCCCCCCCCCCTCCCTCCCCCTCCCGGGCCGAGGGCCCAGAACGGGGACGCCCCCACCCAACCCCCCACCTCCCCCGGGGGCCCCCCAAAGGGTGGAGGCCCCCCCCCCACCTCCCCCCCTCCCACCAGCCCGGGGGGCCCCCCCGGAAAAGGTCCCTAACCCCCCCCCGGGGAGCACCCCTCCCCCACTCCACCTGCCGCCGAGGGCCAGAACGGGGAGCACCCCGCCCCCCACTCCACCTGCCGCCGAGGGCCAGAACGGGGAGCACCCCTCCCCCATTTTCCAAACCTCCCCGCCAAAGGGGCCAGAAGGGGGAGCCCCCCCCCAAAAATTATGAATCCCCCCCCCCGCCGCCGGGGGCCAAACGGGGAGCCCCCCCCCCTTCCCCTCCCCCCTGCCCCGGGGGCCAGAACGGGGAGCGCCCCCCCCCCCACCCCCACCTGCCGCCGAGGGCCCGAACGGGGAGCGCCCCCCCCCCCCCTCCACCTCCCCGCCGGGGGCCCAGAACGGGGGCCCCCCCCCCCCCACCCCCACCTGCCCCCGGGGGCCAAACGGGGAGCCCCCCCCCCCACCCCCCTCCCCGCCGAGGGCCAGAACGGGGAGCGCCCCCCCCACTCCACCTGCCGCCGAGGGCCAGAACGGGGAGCGCCCCCCCCCCCCTCCACCTGCCCCCAAGGGCCAGAACGGGGAGCGCCCCCCCCACTCCACCTGCCGCCGAGGGCCAGAACGGGGAGCGCCCCCCCCCACCCCACTCCACCTGCCGCCGAGGGCCAGAACGGGGAGCGCCCCCCCCCCACACCCACCTCCCCGCCGGGGCCAAAGGGGAGCGCCCCCCCCCCCCTCCACCTGCCGCCGAGGCCCGAACGGGAGCCCCCCCCCCCCCCACCCCCACCTCCCCCGGGCCCGAGGCCCCGAACGGGGGGGCCGCCCCCCCCCCCCCACTCCACCTGCCGCCGAGGGCCAGAACGGGGAGCGCCCCCCCCCCACTTTCCCCACCTCCCCGCCGGGGGCCCAACGGGGAGCGCACCCCCCCCCCCCCCACCCCCAAACCTCCCCGCCAAAGGGCCCGAACGGGGACCCGGCCCCCCCCCCCCCCCCCCACCTGGCCGCCGGGGCCGAAGGGGGAAGGCCCCCCCCCCCCCCCCACCACCTGCCGCCGGGGGCCAGAACGGGGACGCCCCCCCCCCCCCCCTCCACCTGCCGCCGCGGGCCCGAACGGGGAGCGCCCCCCCCCCCCACCCACCTGCCCCGAGGGGCCCGAAGGGGGAGCGCCCCCCCCCCCAAACTCCCCCTTTCCCCGCCGGGGGCCCGAAGGGGGAGGCCCCCCCCCACCCCAACCCCCCGCCAAAGGGCCAAAGGGGGAAAGCGCCCCCCCCCCATTTCCACCCCGCCAAAGGGCCAAACGTGGAGCCCCCCCCCCCCCCACTCCACCTGCCGCCAAAGGGGCCAAAACGGGAGCGCCCCCCCCCCCCCCCTCCACCGCCGCCGAAGGCCAGAACGGGGGGCGAGCCCCCGCTTCAAGGGGAATGGTGGTGGGTTTCCTTTTTCTTTTTCTCCCTTTCATCTCCTAAAATGTCTGCCCCAAGACTAAAAATGGTTTTCCCGCCGCTCATGCTAAACCCCACAATCCATTTAAAACGGGGACACGGGTCGATATGGGCCCCGCATTCAGACCCATCCCATTCCCTGTGCATCTGTTACAATTTTTGGATCCCGGAAAAAACCCTTTTTTTAAAGGGAAAGGGCCGCCTAAAAGCCGCGGGCCTCTCCCTGAGGTGATATGGGAATCCGGGTTCCCTTTGGTACTTCAGCTGGGCCTGCATTGTTGGCCCCTGGTGCCACCCAAATGAAATAAAATCACATCTCCATAAAGTTTGCCCCCCGGCAAAAGGGAAACAAAACCCTTCCGGGTAAAACCGATTTGTGCCTGACTTAGGATTTGTTAAAAACACAGTGGACCAGCCCCCAAGCGAAGACAAGGGTTCCTAAAACCACCCACTGACTGGGGGGAGCCCCTCTACATTTTGGTTTTTTGGGTCCTCTCCAGCCCCGTCACCAGACTCGGGGAAATTTGATAAATCTCTCCCTGAAGGGCCCCTTCCCTTTTTGACCATTTTTTCCCAGGGCTGGGGGTCGCCCAAATTTGCTTGTGCTCCTGTTTGTACCAGACCTTTACCTTCCATACAACTTTCTATGAATATTTCTTTTTGTAGAGCGCTTTTCCACTTCTTCAGCAGTGACCTTTGTGGAGAAACTTCGATGTCGTCCCTCCCCCCTGATTATGTATTTCTGAGGGGCTATTAAAGACTTAAAAACTTTTTTTTGTTTGGGTTTTCCATGGGTCACCAATATTGACCTCTCACATTTAACTTTTCTAATCTACCGAATTGTGGGTTTTCGTTAGTTATAAGCTATAAAACAAACCCGTTTAAAAAACATAAAGACCATTTTTGGGGTTCACTTTGGGCTATTTGGGACAGCGCTGTACAGAGGTTGTCATCACTTTTATTGGGCCCCTGTTTTTCCCTTGGAACTCCCCCGTCCCAAAAAACCCCATTAGCCTATATGTATGTTTTTTGGATTGTGGGGGAAACTGGAATACCTGGAGGAAACCCACACACATGGGGAGAACATCCAAACTTCTTGCACTTGTTGTCCTTGGTGGGAATTTAACCCAAAATCCAAGTACTGTGGACAATCCCGCAAAACCCCAAAGAGCCACCGGCCCCCACACTAGCTCTATGGGGGTTTTCCCCGTACAGCAAACCACAAAAGTTGGGATATGTCTTCATTGTCTGAAGTGAGAAAACCCCTTTAAGAATACATTTGAGAATCCAATACAATCATTCTACTTCATCATTAGTACCTATCACATGACTTGAGGCTTTGTCTTTTTGGCGCAGGTAAGCCGTATGACCTTCACGCTATCACTTATGGACTGTGGAGATTGCATGATCATCCCCCGCCTTTTCCCCTTTCATGTATAACTGTAAGGCTATTTCACATGGGTTAACTGGGGGGACCCTAAATTTCGGGCCCCCCAGTTAAAGCCGTTTTGGGGCCCGGGGGGGTGGCCCGGCCCCTTTTTGCCGGCCCATAGAAAAATCATTTGGGAAACGGGGCGTATACCCGCTAGAAAAATGACGTCAATTTAAACTCCCCCGCCGGGCGGGGGAAGGAGACTAATCCATAGTTCTCCCCCAAAAAAGAGAACTGTTAATTACCTAATGAAATGGGCCGTTTTTAGCCCTAATTTTTCGCACCCCCCCCCGGGGCGTAATTTCGGGCTAAATACATCCCATTTTTTTAAGGGCCCTGTGGGAAATGGCCTTAGTGTCAAAATGTCAGAAAGCATATTGCTTTTTTGGTTACGCTGGAAAGCCCCAAAATAGTTGTGTCAAGGTTATAAATTGGGTCTTGTCCTCATTTTCCCCCCCCTCTTAGGGTGTTTTACACGCTCTTCCCTTCCTGCCCCGCTGGGCCCGCATCACCATCACCCCCTTTTTTCATTCTCCCGCTTTGTTCCGGTTGTGGATTGGGAAGAAGAAGAAAGCATCTGTACAACTCTGCAAAGATGGCCAAGAGCAGAAAGTAGTGGCTTTCTTCCATCCCTACTGCAATGCAGGAGGCGGAGGAGAAAGGGTGCTGTGGTGTGCGCTGCGAGCATTGCAGAAAAGGTATAGTACATGTGGGCAACAATCAGTAAAACTTTGGAGGCCCCAAAATTTAAAGAATTTTCACTTTAAAAAGGGGGTTTCTCAAATAAAAAGGATTTCCTTTTTTAAAGTTTAAAAATCTTGCAAAAACAATTTACTTTGCAAAAACAGTGGGTTTCCCCCCAAAAATATTGGCACCCCCGGGAATTTTGTCAAGGGTAATTTAAACAATTTTTTTTCCTGAAAATGATTTCAAAACACAAAATTTTTTGTATTATTTTTCTTCAATTTAAATTTGGGGGCCTTTTAATGGAAAACCACAAAAAGAATTGTCATAAAGCCCAAAATTTGGGTATAAATTTTTCCACCCCCAAACATAAAAAAGGGGGGGGACAAAAGTATTGGCCGTTTTAAAAATCATTGATCTTCTCTAAATTTTTTGGGAAGTAAAACACCTGTAACTTACCTGTGGCACCTAACAGGGGTTGGGAATAACTAAATCACAAATCCGCCAGTTGGGCATTTGGGTTAAAAATTGACTCAACCCTGTCCTGTGTCCCTTTGGTTTAGGACCACATTGACAGGGAAAAAGAAAGAAGCCCCAAAAACCCCTTCTGAGGATTTGAACCCAAAATTTTTGGGGAAAAGCCTGAAAAATCCAAAGGCTACAAGTCCTTCCCCAAAAACCCCTGAATGTTCCTGTTCTACCGTGGCGCATTGTCATCAAGAAGAAAAAACCCCAAATGGCACGGGTGGCAACCCCCAAAAAGGGTAAAGCCCAGGGAACTTTTGGGGGGCTAACCTCCCTAAAATGTAAACCCAGGGCACTGTGGCTAACCTCCCTAGCACTGTGGCTAACCTCCCTATGGAAACTTTGGCAAACCCCCTTTTGGCACTGTGGCAAAACCTCCCAAAGGCACTGTGGCTAACCTCCCAAGGCACTGTGGCTAACCTCCCTAGGCACGTGGCCAACCTCCCTATGGCACGTGGCCAACCTCCCTAGGGCACTGGGGCCCCAACCTCCCTAGGGCCTGGGGCCCAAAACCCCTCCCTATGGCACGGGGGCCCCAACCTCCCTTTTTGGCATTTTGGCCAACCTCCCTATGGCATTTTTTGTCCAAAACCCCCAAAGGCCCCGGGGGCCAACCCCCCCTATGGCACGGGGCCCAACCCCCAATGGAAACTTTTTGGCCAACCTCCCTATGGAAACTGTGGCCAACCCCCTGATGAAAAAGCCCGTGGCACTGTGGCTAACCTCCCTAGATGTAAAGCCCAGGGCACTGTGGCCAACCTCCCTATGGCACTGGGGGCCTAACCTCCCTAGAGAAAAAGCCCCTGGCACTTTTTGGGGCCCAAAAAACCCCCCTAAAAGGGATGGAGCCCATGGCACTTTTGGCTAACCTCCCTAGATGTGGTTGGGGGCCCAAAGGCACTGGGGCTAACCCCCCTAGATGTGGAGGGAAACCCCAGGGCCCTGGGGGCCCAAACCCTTTCCCGAAATGGGGATGGAGCCCATGGGGTGGCCAAACCTCCCAAATGTGGAGGGACCCATGCCCCTGGGGCTAACCTCCCAAGATTTTGGATGGACCCCAATGGCGAGGGGTTTAAACCTCCCTAGATGTGGATGGAGCCCATGGCGCGGGGCAAAACCCCCCTAGATGGGGAGGGACCCAGGGCCGCGTGGCTAACCTCCCAAATTTTGGGGAAATGGAGCCCATGGGCCTGGGCTAACCTCCCTAGATGGGGAGGGGCCCCAAAGGCGCTGTGGCTAACCTCCCAAAGTTTTGGATGGACCCCATGGCGCTGGGGCAAACCCCCGATTTGGAGGGAAAGCCCAGGGTCGCTTTTGGCAAAACCTCCCTAGATTTGGAGGGAGCCCTTGGCGCTGTGGCTAACCTCCCTAAAAGGGGAAAAGGAGCCCCATTGCCTGTGGCAAACCCCTCCCTAGAGGGAAAAAGCCCATGGCCTGTGCAAACCTCCCTAGTTTAAAACCCCCTTTGGGCTGGGGCTAACCTCCCAAAAAGAAAAGCCCAGGGGCGCTGGGGCAAACCTCCCCTTAATTGTAAAGCCCATGGGGCTTTGGGCTAACCCCCCCTAGATTTTGGATGGAGCCAAAGGCATTTGGGGCAACCTCCCTATGGAAACTTTGGCTAAACCTCCCCAAAAAAACTGGGGGCAAACCCCTCCCTAGATTTTTGGAGGGAAAAAAAATTTAAACGAAGTTTTCAATCAAGTTTGGGTGCGGATGGGGGATAAAAAACCCTCGATTTTAACACCCAAAACAATTTCCCAAGTTTGCCCTGCAGTCCGGGGGAAAAACCCAAGTGTCAACCCGTACTATCCTGGGCGTCTGAATAAAAAGGGGCCCTGTATGGAGGATCCCCAGGAAAAACCCCCCACTTTTTACCCCAGACAAAAAAAAACCCGGGGCTGGATTTTGGGCCCAAACTTACCTAAAAGCCAAAAAAACTTTTTGGAAGAATGTTCTCTGCTCGTTTGGAGCCCAAAAATGGAGTTTTTTGGGAAAAAAAAAAAAAAGGGCATCAACAAAGTTTTAACGGGGGAAAAAAAAAAAAAAAAGAGGCATTCAGAGAAAAAAACACGGTCCCTACAGTCAAACATGGGGGGAGGTTCCCTGATTTTTTGGGGGATTTTTTTCTCCCGCACTGGATTTGCTTGACTGGGGGTGCAGGGGCTTTAAATAAAAGTCTAAAAGACAACCAAAAAATTTTTCGCATAAGGGTAGGCCCGGGTGTAAAAAAGGGCGGGGTTCTCCCTCAAAAGGTCTGGGTTTTTCCCCACAGGAAAATTTCCCCCAAAACACATTTCCCAAAAAGCATAGAAAAGGGTTTTGACAGAAAGCACTGGAGACTTCTAAAATTGGCTGCAAATGAGTCCCGACCTGAACCCCATAGAAAAACCTGTGGGGAGATCTCACAATGGCCTTTTTGGAAAGGCCCCCTGGGGAAAACTCAAGGGGCCTGGAGCAGTTTTCCAAAAAAGAATTTGGTTTTAAAATTTTCCCGCAAGCATTGTAAGAAAACCCCTTTGGGTGGTTTCCGGAAAACGGTTTGTTCGCAGTTATTATGGCCCAAAGTTTTTTGCTACCCAAATAAAAAAAAAATTTGGCTGAGGGTGGCCAATACTTTTTTCCGGGGGCCCTTTTTGGGGTTTTGTGTGAAATGGGTCAATGATTTGATTTTTGTTTCATTCTCTTTTGTGTTTTTTCATTGCAAGCAAAATAAATGAATATATTAATACCAAAGAATTTGTGATTGCAATCATTTTCAGGAAGAAACTGAGTATTATCTGCCAGAATTGGAGGGGTGCCAATACTTTTGGCCACCACTGTATATGTCCATTAGCAGTGTCCTACCTATTCCTAGATATCCCCTCTTGTATAGGCTGCATCAGCTCCTCAGGTCGCTATAGCTACAGACCTGTTTTATGTCTCCCGATAGGCTGCCAGCACTGGTTGCTAGAGCTACAGACCTGGCTTCTACTGCAGCCTAGTGGAAACCAGTAAACACGCCCCTGAATTCAAAATGAAACCAAAAAACAGGACTGAGGTAAGATGAATCAATGTAGTGTGACAACCCCTTTAAACTATGTCTACACAGCACAGGATTTTGGATGTTTTATCAGCGGATTCAGTGTTTTGAATCCACTGAAAAACCAACCGTGGTCTGCGCTGTGTAGCCCTCAATAGAAGATCCCTGCTGTAGTCTACACTGCACAGATTTTTTACTGAGGGAAACAATAAAAGTCCGTCGGAATATAGAACATGTTCTATATATATTGGATTCCTGCAGCCCTAATATACTAGGCCACCGGGAATCTGAAATTCAACCAACGGCAACACAGTGCAGTCCAGCAGAGTGAAAATTCCATCGGATTTGGGCATCTTTTTTTACTTTGCTGTGTGGACCTAGCCTTACAGGGGTATTCTCCCCAAATTTAATTTGCTTTAAACTTGTTGTCAAAGGTAAATAAAGATGATCACCAAATACATTGCTGTTTTGATTTTGCTATATTTCAGAACTAGAGCAGTTATCTCCTGCTTGTTTACACACGCTTCTCTAGGTTACTGACCATCTTTGTCTATACTGGTGATGTCACTCCCTGTTGTATCTCGTCAGCTGCACACAGGGCTGTGGAGTCTGAGTCGGTGCCTATTTTGCAGGAATCGGAGTCGACATAAAATGGACCGACTCCGACTCCCAAAACATATAATAAGTTGGTCCAGTTAGTTTGATGCAGTGCAAAGAGCAAAAGGAATTGGGCCCCGGCCAGTGCTAACTGCTCCAATATCTTCAGCCTCATCACATGAGGAGTGTAATTGATGACATGGAGCAGGCAAAGTGCTGCCCCAGGGGAAAAGATTCCGCTCCCAGGGCAAACAGATATCAGGAACATTTTTCACCTGTTTTCAAAGAAGTAAAAGAGTTCAACCATTCATCAAAACTGACTGTGGCTGAGGCAGTTCCTTTATACACTGACACTGTTAGAGATGTTGCCCCTGTGGTCACCGCTTTGCCCCCAACCCACGTTAGTGTAGAGAGGCCGTTCTCTAGCCTGGAAATAATGAGATCAGATGTGAGGTCATGTATGCAGGATCTGATGGAGGCAATACTAATTTCTCAGAACAAATTCAGAGACTCCACAAATGTTCCTGCAGTGTTTTGCATATTTACAATTTTTTTTGTCATCTAAAGTCATAATCCAATAAATATAATTTTACACTGACAAGCAAAATGGTAACAATGGTTTGAACTTGTGACTTTCAGGCTCCATATCTCACCATCCACTACAGCTTTGTACATGAGGCTACTGTAATTTTATATACAGTCATCTTACCTATCTTATACATAAATTGCTTAGTTACAGTTTTGCTCCTAAAAATCAAAGTGTTAATTTTTATTATTTTGTTAGTATTTGGGAAATCCACCTTTTGGCTTTCAGCATTGCCTGAATCCTTCTGGACTCTGAATCAGACTCAAGCACATCTTGACCAAAATCTTATCCCAGGTCTCTTCTACACATTCCCAGTGTTGGTGCAGACTGGACTTGGATACAAATACAGCTTTTTCTTCATCTCCACCCACAAGTGTTCAAAAGATCAAAACATTGTTACCCTTTTGCTTGCCAGTGTCTGTTCTACCTAAATAGCTTGATTATTGTATCATAAGATGATAAACAGCCTGATGTTACCATTTTACACAGTAAAGTTATCACTTAAACATGCGCCGTGTATGAGGGAGCCGAAGGTTTGGGAAATTGAGGAGTCGGGGCTTCGGCTTGCCGACTCCACAGCCCTGGTTGCACAGGCCCATGTTCATGTTCTTTACTGACAAACTTTAACTCTTTGGAACTCTGTAGCCTTGACACTGCTGTTAAAACCCCTTCATTACCAATGTCCCTCTAACAGGCTTGGCTAGAAACAGCAGAGCGGATATGTCAATCACTGCTGTAGATCCGCCCACAGGCTGAACAGGAAGTGGGAGCCTGAAGCTGGCTGTGAAGAGCAGGCTCTGTGAAACGCCCCTTTAATTGATTTAGCAAATTTTAAAATGTCTGACATGTCAATGGTATTAGAAAATGTTGGTTACCTTTAAACCATTTAATGGGGTGTTTTCCCCATGCTGTTTCAGAGAGCCTACTGTTACCAGCCAACGTCAGACTCCTGGTCGGGGTGTGGTTGTTCTTCAGATAGAAGATCTGCTATTCCTAGGTGAGTCTTACAGTGACTTGACTGTAGGAGATTTGTAGACTGTAGTGAACAAGGTTTTAGAGCTGTAAAGGGTTAAAGATTGTTATGAACCTAAATAAACAACCTCCTGTTTTATTGATAACACACAGCAGAGAGTGAAGTCGCCATGGTAAGATAGGACAGCTGGAGCAATGAGAGCAGAGAGAGATGGATAGTAACCTAGAGAAATTTGTGTACACAAGCAGCAGTTAATAATATAATAATAATAATCTTTATATAGCGCCAACATATTCCGCAGCACTTTACAAATTTATAGGGGACAGACAAAAACACAGACCTTACACAATAAAGCTACTTACAGTTGAGACACATGGTGTGAGCGCCCTGCTCGCAAGAGCTTACAATCTATTAGGGTGTACGGGTGAAATGAAGGGTAAGAAGTGCTAGATTTACAATGGTCCAGCCATGTGACATAAATATGGTGGTTACATAAAAACTTGGGTGAACTTGCCACCCTGACAGTACACCTATATACACTCACCGGCCACTTTATTAGGTACACCATGCTAGTAACGGGTTGGACCCCCTTTTGCATTCAGAACTGCCTCAATTCTTCGTGGCATAGATTCCACAAGGTGCTGGAAGCATTCCTCATGTTCAAGAAACCAGTCTGAGATGATTCCAGCTTTATGACATGGCGCATTATCCTGCTGAAAGTAGCCATCAGATGTTGGGTACATTGTGGTCATAAAGGGATGGACATGGTCAGCAACAATACTCAGGTAGGCTGTGGCGTTGTAACGATGCTCAATTGGTACCAAGGGGCCCAAAGAGTGCCAAGAAAATATTCCCCACACCATGACACCACCACCCCCCAGCCTGAACCTTTTGATACAAGGCATGATGGATCCATGCTTTAAATGTTGTTGACGCCAAATTCTGACCCTACCATCCGAATGTCGCAGCAGAAATCGAGACTCATCAGACCTGGAAACGTTTTTCCAATCTTCTACTGTCCAATTTCCGATGAGCTTGGGCAAATTGGAGCCTCAGTTTCCTGTTCTTAGCTGAAAGGAGTGGCACCCGGTGTGGTCTTCTGCTGCTGTGAGCCCATCTGCCTCAAAGTTCGCCGTACTTGTGCGTTCAGAGATGCTCGTCTGCCTACCTTGGTTGTAACGGGTGGCTATTTGAGTCACTGTTGACTTTCTATCAGCTCGAACCAGTCTGCCCATTCTCCTTTGACCTCTGGCATCAACAAGGCATTTCCGCCCACAGGACTGCCGCTCACTGGATGTTTTTTCTTTTTCGGACCATTCTCTGTAAACCCTAGAGATGGTTGTGCGGAAAATCCCAGGAAAATCAGCAGTTTCTGAAATACTCAGACCAGCCCTTCTGGCACCAACAACCATGCCACGTTCAAAGGCACTCAAATCACCTTTCTTCCCCCATACTGATGCTCGTTTGAACTGAAGGAGATTGTCTTGACCATGTCTACATGCCTAAATGCACTGAGTTGCCGCCATGTGATTGGCTGATTAGAAATTAAGTGTTTACGAGCAGTTGGACAGGTGTACCTAATAAAGTGGCCGGTGAGTGTACATCCTGCTTCTCCTACACAAAGCAAAATCAGAAAAGCAATGTTTTTTGGTAATATTCTTACTTTACCTTTGCCTAAATGTTACAAGCTAATCAATGTGGTTAGAAAACCCCTTTAACAACTGCCTCCTGACATTTGACAATACAAGTTCACAGAAGAAATGCGAGGACTCTCTGATTCTGGCCAGTGTGAAGCCCTTTGATCACCGCATTTATGACTACAGCATGATCACCAGGGACCCCACATTCATTCTGCCCACCAGGTTTTACAGTTATCCCAGCAAAACTCTGCAGTCAGCCCTGGGGAACTATAAAGGACGCCCGGCTGCTTGTTCAGTACGCCTGGTGTTAGGGCACCTTACCCCAGCAGCAGCCTGTCTCATAGTGACATAGATCCAGTGCAGATTTGGCCACATACACAAACTTCTCATTTTCTTATGTAATGAAGACGAGAGGATTGAAGCATTTTCTTCATATGCTAAAGGTTTTTGCCCCTTTTCCAGTCTGTGGAGCGTCATATAGGTCTTCCCTCTACTGGGAGAAGTAAGAGAGAGATTGCAGCCTCTAATTGTATTAGGAAAAGGTATAATATCCGTTACAATCTCCATGTATTACCCTGTTGTATTATGCACTTTAATCCTAAAGGTTATGATTTTATTAACCCCTTAGGCCGTGTTCACACGGCTTATTCCCGACGGATTTGTGAGCGTAATCCGGCGCACAAATCCGGCGTGAATAAGGGGGGGGATGGGGGCGGGGCCGGAGGGCGACGGGGGCGCCGCTCCCCGGCCCATAGACTTGCATTATCCACGGCGCGTATTGCTCCTGGATAATGTGCATGTCACTTTCTCCCCCCGCGGCGGATTCGCCGAGCGGGGATGAGCGACGGAATCCACTGTTCTCTATGAGAGCTGTGGATTACCGTAATGACTCCGACGGATTGGCGGCGTACTGCAAGCGCAAATCCGGCGCGCAGTACGGCGCCAATCCGCGGGCAAAATAACCGTGTGAACGGGGCCTTTAAAAGAGAACCTGTCACATCGTTTTTTGCCCCACTTGCTAGGACAGCACAAGCCAAGTGTCAGACCTGCTGTTTCCAGCGCTGGTCCCTTATTCTGAAAAGATTTTTGCATTTTTAAGAGCATTTAATGCTCAAATCTTATTCATGAGCAGGTGTTAGCCCCCGCCTACTAAAGGCTAGCCCGCCCACTGACAGTTATTCACATGTTTCTACCTATTAAAAGTAATTAGGTTTATCAGTTGAGTGTCGGCGGGGCTAGCCTCCGATTGGCCGGTTGGAAAATAACTGACTCTTTGAAGGCTCTTCGAATGACTCTTCTGGCTGAAAACTGTAGATTTGACTTTAAAAATACACGAAAACTACAGCATTTTACAGAATAAGGGACACAGCGCTGGAAACAGCAGGTCTGACACTAGCTTGTTCTGTCCTCAGCAAGGGGGGCATAACCTATGTGACAGGTTCTCTTTAAGCCGCACACCTGAAAAGCACTTAATGACCAGCACTTTTCTTTAGCTTCTGCCTCCTTGCGTGTCAACAGTTGTAACTTTTTTAGTTTTTCAATGACGCAGTTGTGTGAGGCCTCGTTTTATTCGAGACAAGTCGTACTTTTTGGGGAAACAGTTTAAGTTCACTTACCCTGTTTCCCGAAAATAAGACCGTGTCTTGCATTCATTTTTGCTCCTAAAGACGAGCTAACACTTCTTTTTAGGGGATCTCTTATTTTTCCATGAACAATAATTCACATTTATTATTGAACAAAAAATCGACATTTAATAATATACTGTAGTGATTTCATCACAAACATCAGCATAAGCAGCCAAACTCTGAATTGCATAAAAAAAATGCACTATGTCTTATTTTCAGGGGATGTCTTATTTTTACTATTATAAATTATTGCAGAATAAATAAATTTAAAAAATTCACTTTTTTTTTTTTTTTAAACCATTCACACTTAATAACTTGGATTAATTATGGGAGCGTGGCCTGGCTGCGACTGTGAACGGACGTGTTGTGGAAAAGCTCCTGCATCTGACCGGTGTTTCCAGCTATATCCTGCATTATTCTGCCTGAAAACTCGTGTGGGAGCACCGGAGGAGTGCGAGCACTCACTGGCAGCGACTGGAGCTGCTTGGGTGGTCTGTGAAGGAGCGGTAACGGCGGCGGGCTCGGCCCTCTACCCGGACTCGGAGCGCGGGGTCGCCATCTTGCTGGCGGTGGTGAGCGGGGCCTGCTTTCCCGCCAACTGAGTGGCCTGGACTGGATCTGCTGGAGCGCACAGCAGGGCCTGAGATAAGCCTGCGGAGGAGAGTGAGCGCTCGCTGGCAGCGGTTGGAGCCGCTTGGATGATCCATGGGGGAGCAGTGACGGCAGCGGGCTCGACTCTTTACCCAGACTCGGAGCGCGGGGTCGCCATCTTGCTGAGGGTGGTGAGCGGGGCCTGCTTCCCGCCCGGGTCGTCCTGGGTCGGTCAAGC
>JAODAL010054769.1:0-24410 GCA_025379985.1 Phyllomedusa bahiana | reverse complement strand
CAATAACATGTAGAAATTATAAGAAAGTCCCCCGGGGGTATCTGTGAGTCCGGCGTACGCTCCCGCCATAAGGCTTCCTCTTGCGGCCCGGTTCAATTTTTAAACACAGTGATTCCACCCCTCCCCCGTTGCGTCGAGCCGGCGGGGATTTCCTTTTCTTGGCGGAGATTGTATGAATAATGGGGGTCAGCGGGGTCTTGGCAAAAAGAGAGGGAAATATGGGGGTTTGTTACAAAAATCACGTCTCCTTTAAGGGGTTTTGGGGCCCACAAATTTGAGTTCCTTACCTTTTATTATCGGGAAAAGGGTATAAACAAAGCAGCAGTGTATAAAGGGCCCTCCCAGGGGAGAGGGGGGGGCTGAGCAGAAGGAGAAAGGGGCAGCGTTGAAATGGTACTCAAAAATTTACTTTTTAAACCAGTGGATTCTCTATAAGCAAAAAGCCTCTTAATTGCCTTTTTGCACCCCCCTTGAAAGTTTTTTCATTTTTTTCATCAGAAAAGAAGGCAAACACGCAAGGCGGCCGTAGCTCCTGTCAGTGTCCTGGTCCTGTCTAATGTAAACTGTCGGAAATAAGGGGAAAATGAGCAATGCTGTGCTTCAGGGTTTCCTTTTTGTAATACTTTATATTTAGAAAAGTGCTTAAATCCCTTTTTGGAGGATCCAGTCAACATTACCAAAACCCCTTAAAATCCCCTGGCTTTTCTTTGTACTTTCAATGTGTGGAATTTTTTTTAAAAAGCAGTACCGCTTACAAAAATATCTGTGTGCGGGGAAAACTGCTAATTCCCTTTGAAAACTTAAATTTGGTGAATCACACAGCCCCCAGCACACGCTTTTTAAAAAAATACTCTGTGCTGCTGGGCATCCTGCTCCTTCTACTAGGTAACTCTAGAATTTTTGCAAATAAAATTGTGGACTTCCAAAAATACTCTGCACCACTGGGGATCCTGCTCTTTCTATTTTGTGAAATATTCTGTGCTGCTGAAGACTCTGCTCATTCCACAAGTTCAGCAAATAGCTCTACTTAAATACTCTGTGCTGCTGTAGATCCTGCTCCCCTCACTATTTAGCTGTCAGTCTGTGACTTCCATTAAGATAGAATGAAAAACTCCTAAAAATTTTCTGCTCCGCTTTTCTTAGTAAACTCTAGTAAGTGACCTCCCACACGTACAGCACACACCTCTGCTGAAATACTCTGTACTGCTAAATGACCATACCCCTTTGCTATTTAACTCTCAGTCTTTAATATCCCATTAAATTAAAACACTTTACTTCAATACAATGTGCTTATGAAAAATCAAACTCCTCCCAATATATAATTATTGTGCAAGAAATGTAATCTCATCAGCTCCTTAAATACTCTGTGCTGTTGTCATTTTCTTAAAAATTTCTGTCTACCAATTTGCAATTTTCCCTCCCTTTTAAGAAAAACAGACGAAAGTAAACCCGGGTCTGTATACAATTTTTCCCTGAGTTCCGGGATTTGGGGGGCCTGCACCGCCCTGACGTCCTCTGTCCCAGGAAGCAAGTTATAAAGCGGGTGGAGCTGAGCAGATTCATGTATAATATTGTGCGAAAAGATTCAGGAGGACATTGTATCATTTAGTGAATGAAATCCCTGCTCCCTGTGGAGTCCAGTGGGTGGGTATTCAGTGTTGACGCACTCCCTTTTGGGGGCAGGATGACATTTACCCAGTAGGAAACCTTAAACTTTTAAGCTCAGAGAGCAGGCAACCTCAGGGCGCCAAAACCCGAACCCATAAACCTAGACTGAGCAGGGAACTATCAGCAAGTAGGACCAACCACAAAAACCTATAAGTCCCAACCGAGCAAGGACCCAGTCAGTGAGTAGGACACCCTCCCAAACTCATAGGCCGGGCCCCGAGCAAGGCCCCGTCAGTGGTAGGGACACCCTCCCAAACTATGGCCCAGACCGAGCAAGGCCGTCAGTGGGGGGGACACCCTCCCAGCCAAAAGCAAGGACCCAGTCAGTGAGGTAGGACACCCTTTTAAACCCCCAAAAATCCCCCCATAAGGGGCCCCCTCCCAACCCCAAGGAAAAAACCCGTGTGAGTGGGACCCCCCCTCCCAAAAAATAAAACCCCAAACCCCGGGGACCGGGGAAGGGGAACCCCCCCAAGGCCCAAAGTGTAAATAGGACCCCCCCCAAACTCTAAGCCAGACCGGCAAGGTCCCGTCGTGGAGGGACCCCTCCGCCCAAGCAGGACCCCGTCAGTGATTTGGGGACACCCCCCCAAAAACTTCCCAAAGGGGGCCCCCAGGGGGACCCCCCCCCCAAAAAACCCCAAGGGGATCCGTCAGTGAGTAGGCACCCCCCCAAAGCCCCCAAGCAAGGATCCCCAGTGGTAGGACACCCCCCAAAAAAATTCAATAGGCCCCCCAAAAAAGGGACCGAGAAAGGACCCCCGTCAGTGGTAGGACACCCTCCCAAAACTATAACCCCAAGACCCGGAGCTAAAAGGAAACCCCCCCGTCCCAGTGGGGGGGTTAGGGTCCCTCCCAAAACTCATAAGCCCAAGGAAAACATGGAAAATCCAAAAAAAAAAAAACCCCCCCCTGTGAGTAGGACCCCCTTCCCCAAAGCCAAGGAAGGTTTCCCGTCGTGATAGACCCCCTCCCAAACTCATGGGCCCGACCGAGAAAGGGATCCGTCAGTGAGTAGGAAAAAGGGAAACACCCTTGGGGGGCCCAAAAACTAAAAAGCCCAGAAAACATGGACCCCCCCAGCAAAAAGGTTAGGAAAACCCCCCAAAAAATCTAAGCCCAGACGAGCAAGGACCCTCAGTGAGTGGACACCTCCCCAAAAACCCTCAATAGGCCCCCCCTTTGGAACCGAGCAAGGATCCGTCAGTGAGAGGACACCCCCCCAAATCATAAGCCCGAGGAAAAGGATCCCTCAGTGAGTAGGAACCCCCCAAACTCTAACCCCAGACCCGGCAAGGACCCCCTCAGGAGTAGGACACCCCCCCCAAAGGAGGAAGGTCCCGTCGTGGTGGGGACCCCTCCAAATCAAAAGCCCAAAACCGAGCAAGGACCCCGTCGTGAGGGGGAACCCCCCCAACTCAAAAACCCCAGACCAAAAGGACCCCTAAATAAATGGGACACCCCCCAAAAGAACCAAGGAAGGACCCCTTTCAGTGAGAGGACACCCTCCCAAACTCATAAGCCCAGACCGAGCAAGGATCCAGTCAGTGAGTGGGACACCCTCCCAGACCAAGCAAGGATCCCATCAGTGAGTAGGACACCCTCCCAAAATCAAAGCCCAGCCCCCCGAGCAGGATCCCGTCAGTGGTGGACACCCCCCAAATCATAGGCCCCAGACCGAGAAAGGGATCCGTCAGTGAGTTGGACACCCCCCCAAATCATAAGCCCGCCCCGAGAAAGGATCCCATCAGTGAGTAGGAAAACCCCCTCCCGCCCAAGGGAAGGTCCCGTCAGGGTGGGGCCCCCCCCCAAAAATATAACCCCAGCCGAGCAAGGATCCCGTAAATGAGTAGGACACCCCCAAAAACTCTAAGCCCAGACCAAGCAAGGACCAGTAGGGGGTGGGGCACCTCCCAAACTCGTAAGCCCAGACCCAGCAAGGACCCAGTCAGTGAGTAGGACACCCTCCCAAACTCATAAGCCCAGACCGAGCAAGGATCCAGTCAGTGAGTAGGACACCCTCCCAAACTCATAAGCCCAGACCGAGCAAGGACCCAGTCAGTGAGTAGGACACCCTCCCAAACTCATAGGCCCAAGACCGCAAGCAAGGGTACCCAGGTCGCAATGAATCGGACTCCACTTCCAAACTAGTAAGCCAGACCAAGCAGGATCCCTATCAGTGAGTAATGGACAGTCCCTCCAAACTCATAAGCCCATTAGACGAGCAAGGTTACGGTCAGTGTGAGTAGGGACACCCTCCCAAACTCCATATGGCCCAGACCGAGCAAGGGAAGTCCGTTCAGTGAGTAGGAGACACCCTCCCAAAGGCATGTGGCACCAGGACCGGACGCAAGCATTGCCCGTTAAGAATCAAGGGTCAGTGAGTGGACACCCTCCCAGCGCCAGTGGCCTAAGGGATCCCGTGCACGTAGAGTTGTAGGAGTACCCTCCTAAATCATACGGAGGCCCAGAACGAGCAAGGAGATCACGTGCTCAGGAGCTAGTGGGACTCGAGCGCTGACCAAACTCATAAGACCAGACCGAAGCAGGATCTGTCAGTGAGTAGGACACCCGCCCAAACTCATAAGCCCAGACCGAGCAAGGATCCCATCAGTGAGTAGGACACCCTCCCAGACCAAGGAAGGATCCGTCGTGAGTTAGGACACCTCCAAACTCATAGACAGGACCGAGCAAGGATCCCGTAGTGAGTACTGGACACTCCCAAATCATAGCCCAAGACAAGCAAGGACCCCAGTAATGATAGGACACCCATCCCAATCCTCCTCGTAAGCCCGACCTTAGATGAGGCAAGGACCCCATTCAGTGAGTAGGACGACCCTC
Source organism: Phyllomedusa bahiana (assembly GCA_025379985.1). Taxonomy (NCBI): domain Eukaryota; kingdom Metazoa; phylum Chordata; class Amphibia; order Anura; family Hylidae; genus Phyllomedusa; species Phyllomedusa bahiana. The sequence continues at coordinate 19,901 of JAODAL010054769.1, read as the reverse complement.
CCAAACTCATAGGCCTAGACCAAGCAAGGATCCTGTCAGTGAGTACGGACACCTGTTCCATATCATTAGCCCAGACTCAAGCAGGTATCTCGCGCATCAGTGAGTAGGACACCCTCCCAAACTCATAAGCCCAGACCGAGCAAGGATCCCGTCAGTGAGTAGGACACCCTCCCAAACTCATAAGCCCAGACCGAGCAAGGATCCCGTCAGTGAGTAGGACACCCTCCCAAACTCATAAGCCCAGACCGAGCAAGGATCCCGTCAGTGAGTAGGACACCCTCCCAGACCAAGCAAGGATCCCGTCAGTGAGTAGGACACCCTCCCAAACTCATAGGCCCAGACCGAGCAAGGATCCCGTCAGTGAGTAGGACACCCTCCCCAAATCTTAAGCCTCCAGACCAGCAAAGGACCCAGTTTCATGAATAGGGGAAACCTCCCAAAAAATCGTAAGCCCAGACTGAGCAAGGACCCATTCAGTGAGTAGGACGACCCTCCCAAACTCATAGGCCTAGACCGAGCAAGGATCCAGTCAGTGAGTAGGACACCCTCCCAAACTCATAAGCCCAGACCTAGTCGCGAGCCCAAGACCACGAAGGATCATCAGGAGTAGGGATCCTGTGTCCCTAACTCCATAAGCCCATGGAGCGAGCAAGGATCTCCGTGCAGTGGACGTTAGGTACACCTCCTGTTCCCAAAGACGTTATGAGGCCTCCAGGGACGGAAGCAGTGGAGAGTTACGTGCTGTGAGTTAGTGATCACCCTCCCAAACTTCATAGGCCCTGGAAAGGAGCCGAGCAATGGACAGTCAGTGAGTAGGCTACACTCCTCCGCCAAACATGGCTCAAGGGACCCAGTCAGTGAGTTGGACACCTCCAAATCTCGTAGAAGACCAGATGGCCGTAACAGTAGGGACCCAGAGTTAGTGAGTTAGAGGACCTACCCTTCCGACTCGTGTAATGTGCCTCAGAACCAGCAAGGTATTTTGTTTTTTTTTTTTTGTCTTTCCTCCCGTCAGTGAGTAGGGACGCACCCTGCGCCCAAACTCATAGGACGCCAGAGCGAGAAGGAATCCAGTCAGTGAGTAGGACGACCCTCCCAAACTCATAGGCCCAGACCAAGCAAGGATCCAGTCAGTGAGTAGGACACCCTCCCAAACTCATAGACCCAGACCGAGCAAGGATCCCCTCAGTGAGTAGGACACCTTCCCAAACTCATAAGCCCAGACCAAGCAAGGATGCAGCCAGTGAGTTGGACACCCTCCCAAACTCATAAGCGCAGACCAAACAAGGATCCCGTCAATTAGTAGGACACCCTCCCAAACTCGTAAGCCCAGACCCAGCAAGGACCCAGTCAGTGAGTAGGACACCCTCCCAAAACACACTAGCCAGGAACGAGCAAGTATCCAGTCAGGTGATTAGGACACCCTCCCACACTCATTAGCCCAGACCGCGCAAGGACCCAGTCAGTGATTAGGACACCCTCCCAGACCAAGCAAGGATCCTGTCAGTGAGTAGGACGACCCTCCCAAACTCATAAGCCCAACCCAAGCAAGGATCCTGGCAATTAGTAGGACACCCTCCTAGACTCGTAAGCCCAGACCAAGCAAGGATCCAGTCAGTGAGTAGGACACCCTCCCAAACGCATAAGCCCAGACCGAGCAAGGATCCAGTCAGTGAGTAGGACACCTTCCCAAACTCATAAGCCCAGACCAAGAAGGATCAGTCAGGGTAGCGTCAAACTCCCAAACTCATAAGCCCAGACCGAGCAAGGATCCAGTCAGTAAGTAGGACACCCTCCCAAACTCGTAAGCTCAGACCGAGCAAGAATCCCATCAGTGAGTAGGACACCCTCCCAAACTAGTAAGCCCAGACCGAGCAAGGACCCAGTCAATGAGTAGGACACCCTCCCAAACTCATAGGCCCAGACCGAGCAAGGATCCAGTCAGGTGAAGTAGGACACACTCCCAAACTCATAAGCCAGACCTAGCAAGGATCCTAGGCAATTAGTTAGGGACACCTCTGACTTCGTAAGCCCAGAACGAGCAAGGATCAATAGTGGAGTAGACAACTCTCAAACTCATAAGCCCAGACCAAGCAAGGATCCCATCAGTGAGTAGGACACCTTCCCAAACTCATAAGCCCAGACCAAGCAAAGAGCCAGTCAGTGAGTAGGTAAAACAGTCCCTCAAACTCCTCTAGGCCCAGACCGAGCAAGGATCCCGTCAGTGAGTGGAACCCTACCAAACTAATATGCCAAGAACAGAGCAAGGACCCAGTCTTGAGTAGGACACCCTCCCGACTCCGTAAGCTCAGAGAGCCGAGCAAGGATCCCATCAGGAGAGTTGGACACCCTCCCGAAGACTTGTAAGTCCGACAGACCGAGCAAGGACCCAGTCAGTGAGTAGGACGACCCTCCCAAAAACTTTGTAATCCCAGAACAAAGCAGGGGAGGAACCAATCAGTTGAGTAGGGACCACCCTCCCAAACTTCGTAAGGCACCAAGACCCAGCCAAGGACCCCAGTCAGTGAGTAGGACACCCTCCCAAACACATGAGCCTAGAGGCGAGGCAAGGATCCAGTCAGTGAGTAGGACACCCTCCCAAACTCATAAGCCCAGACCAAGCAAGGATCCCGGCAATTAGTAGGACACCCTCCTAGACTCGTAAGCCCAGACCAAGCAAGGATCCATAGTGAGATAGGAACCCTCCCAAGAAAACCACGCGCATGGGACCCAGTCAGGTCGAGTATGGAACCCTCCCAAAAGCATTAAAAGCCCAGACGAGCAAGGATCCGTCAGTGAGTAGGACACCTTCCCAAACTCATAAGCCCAGACAAGCACGGATCCAGTCAGTGAGAGGGACACCTCCCAAAATGTAAGCCCAAGGATACTGAGCAAGGCATTTCCCGTCAGTGTGTAGGGGACACCAGTCCCGAAAACTCGTAAGCCCAGACTGAGCAAATGACCAGTCAGAGTGAGTAGGACACACTCCTCAAAACTTGTAATACCCAAATAACATAGATAAGGAACAATCAGTGGAGTAGGACACCCTCCAGTAAACTCATAAGCCCAGACAAGTATTCCAGTCATGAGGTCGCACCCCCAAAACTCAGTGTTAACGTGGGACTATGACGGGACGCATTTGTCAGGATCAGACTGCAGGATATTAGTATGTGTTTTAGATGGTACAGTGATTGCTGCTCCAGTCCCAAGCAGGTAGTCTTTAGTTGTGTGAGGGGAGTGGAGTGCAGATTTCTGGGCTGGTTATTTATGGTTGTGGGTTGGGTGTAATAGAAATTGGGGAATCTGTATCTGGTGTGTAGTAATGGTTTTGGTGTTAATGGCTAGGGGAAGCCACTGGCGTCCAGTAAAGTATATGGTATTGTGAAAGAGTGTAGCTACGCATGGAAGGTTATTTATGGTTGATGTTGGCTATGGATCAGGTAGGAAGCTGATTCCCTATTTAGCGGGGGGCGCACATTTTACCTTCCTCCACTGTTTGTCTCCTCGCTGTGAACTCCAGGAAGACTCCTCATTACTGCTCATTACCGGATGGAATTTATCGGTGTTGTCGGCAAATAACGAGGATCTGTAATTTACATATAATTAGCGGCTTCTGCTTCCAGTCTTTCATTCACTGCTCATTTACAATCCCATAAATTCATTTTCAGATGCAATTTAGATCTCCGCTCGCAGTATTAATTCATAGTGACCGGCGGTCAGCGGGGACAATGGCGACATCTCCGCACAACTCCCATGGAATCTGTGGGTCCCGCGCAGCCACCACATGTCAAATATCTCACCAGATAGGGTGGGACTACAACTCCCAGCATGCTCCAGGCAGCTGGGATGATTGCAGCCCTGTCACGTCCATCACTGGTCATGTAGTCATCTTGGCCGTCATTGGCTCTACAATGACGCCAGTGTTCGTGTCCGGTTGTAAGGAGGCAGATTTGTACCCGGTGTGTAGCAGGTGTGTGGGTTTCAGGCATTGGGTGTGGGTTGCTGGGAGGTGTAGTGCACCAGTGTAGAATGCAGCCACAGAGACCTCTCAGATTCAGAGATCTGATGTAGTTTTACCTTCAGCCTGTTGAGTCGAGCTACTTCTCAATTGTATACAGACTTATCTGTAGTTGGTTTATGGGTGGGCAGCAGCACCAAACCGTGTGATTCTGTGCAATCTGTTACGCTTCATATTCAGGTTAAATTTCGCGCAAATTTCAGAAATTGGACCCTAACTCTAACTCTCTATGGCATATCTAGAGCACATCTAGGGAACATCTGGAGCACATCAACACAAACCCCTTGCCTAACCCAAACTGTACCCTAACCGAGCACTAACTCCAACCCCAACCCTGGGCACATCTAGGGAACATCTGGAGCACCTCCAACACAAACCCCTAACCTAACCCAACCTCTACCCTAACCAACCCCTGACTCCAACCCTAACCCTAGGGCACATCTAGTGAATATCTGGAGCACATCCAACACAAACCCCTAACCTAACCCAAACTGTACCCTAACCAACCCCTGACTCCAACCCTAACCCTAGGGCACATCTAGTGAATATCTGGAGCACATCCAAAACAAACCCCTAACCTAACCCCAAGTATTCCCTATCTATCCCCTGACTCCATCCATTTCCCTAGGGCACATCTAGGGAACATCTAGAGCTCATCCAACACAAACCCCTAACCTAACCCAAACTGTACCCTAACCAACCCCTGACTCCAACCCTAACCCTAGGGCACATCTAGGGAACATCTGGAGCACCTCCAACACAAACCCCTAAACCTAACAACCTCTACCCTAACAACTCCTGACCTCCTACCCTAACCCCCTAGGGCACATCTAGTGAATATCTGGACCCATCCAACACAAACCCCTAACCTAACCCAAACTTTACCCTAACCAACCCTGACTCCACCAACCTAGGGCACATCTAGGGAACTTCTAGAGCTCATCCAACACAAACCCTAACCTAACCAAAAATCTACCCAAACCAACCCCTGACTCCAACTCTAACCCTAGGGCACATCTAGTGAATATCTGGAGCACATCCAACACAAACCCCTAACCTAACCCAAACTGTACCCAAACCAACCCCTGACTCATCTAACCCTAGGGCACATCTAGGGAACATCTAGAGCTCATCCAACACAAACCCCTAATCTAATTCTAACCCAACCCAAACTCTACCCTAACTGAACCCTAACCCCAACCCTAGGGCACATCTAGGGAACATCTGGAGCACATCCAACACAAACCCCTAATCTAATTCTAAGGCAACCCAAACTCTACCTTAATTGAACCCTAACTCCAACCCTAGGGCACATCTATGGAACATATGGGGAATATATGGGGAACATCTGGTGGACCACAGGGTGAAGGGCTATGGTAAGGCACCGTTAACCCCCAGCGGTTGGGGGTTCACGTTGGATAATAGCGCAGGGCCCCTTTGCAGCTCATTGCTGTACAGTTCTTAGACTTGAGTGTGACGGTGCAGATGTAGGTCCTTTCTCTTCTGCTGCAATGAAATAACCGGAGCACAATCGATGTCTGTAGCAAGGTCATGAGAGAAGTGACACCTCATGTAAGCGCAATGTACTCCTCATTCCCGCTGTCAGCAGAGTCGCTCAAGAGACGAGGGGTCGGGGACGAGATGTCGAACATATGTTCTTTCTCAAGAGCTCCTGCGTAGAGGCCATGGCCTCCAAATGGTGCGGAGGTGGATACAGCTGACGTGGAAAGCTGCAACCTGTATCTATGGACTGTGCAGCAAGGAATGGCCAATAAAGGGACAGCGCCTGTTACCCACCACTAGGGATTAGGGACTGTATTGGGATCATCTGTACTGGGTTTGGGAGGTTCTTTACCCTCATTGATGCATTTTGCTCTGCTGGTTGGATTGTTTGTGGTCATTTATCTACTATCTGTAATCAGTTCATCAGTCTGTAGCTGTCCCTTTGCTGTCCCTAGCGATTTGTCTCTTGGGTCCTGTCCAGCACATTCAGCTCAAGCACAATCTGGAGCCAAAATCTGAAAGCCTTTTAATACAACAGCTGTGAATACTCCTGTACTTGGAGCAAGCAGCAAATCCGGCCCAGATCTGATGTTGGCCAATGTCTGATATCTGCACAACACAGAAATACACAAGAAGCCCACTCCCCAGATACAGCGATGCAGATGTGGTATTCAAGTGCACGGGTTCCATACCTGTACAGACCAGGTATAGAAGAGAGCGAACCAGCAGGAACCCACGATCTCCAATAAAAGCCAAAAAATCCATAAAAACATGTAGCAAACGACTAGACCGCCCTGCAAAATAGGGCCGAGGCGCACGCTTACGCATTTCGAGCAGACCTGGTGCTCTTAGTCATAGCTATGATTTACCTGTTATCTGCACACAGAGCGGCCGTAAGTAACGTGAGGACCCTGTATAGTGAAGTATCTGGACCCCCCGACCCATTATCAGTTCCTATACTTAACTATATCAGCAGGACACTTTTTGATCAGGGTCCCGGATAAGAGAACTGCCAGTACCACCCTGATGGCGCCCCTGTCTGCACATTCTGCTCCATGACACGTCCCTCACACATGGAAGAAGATAATGATAGGTTATTGTAGATTGTAAGCTCTTGAGGGTAGGGTCCTCTCTCCACTGTAGATTGTAAGCTCTTGAGGGCAGGGTCCTCTCCACTGTAGATTGTAAGCTCTTGCGGGCCGGGTCCTCTCTCCACTGTAGATTGTAAGCTCTTGAGGGCAGGGTCCTCTCTCCACTGTAGATTGTAAGCTCTTGAGGGCCGGGTCCTCTCTCCACTGTAGATTGTAAGCTCTTTAGGGCAGGGTCCTCTCTCCACTGTAGATTGTAAGCTCTTTAGGGCAGGGTCCTCTCTCCACTGTTTATTATGGTTATTAGTGTAAGCTCTTTAGGGCAGGGTCCTCTCTCCACTGTAGATTGTAAGCTCTTTAGGGCAGGGTTCTCTCTCAACTGTAGATTGTAAGCTCTTGAGGGCAGGGTCCTCTCTCCACTGTAGATTGTAAGCTCCTGTGGGCAGGGTCCTCTCTCCACTGTAGATTGTAAGCTCTTGAGGGCTGGGTCCTCTCTCCACTGTAGATTGTAAGCTCTTGAGGGCAGGGTCCTCTCTCCACTGTAGATTGTAAGCTCTTGAGAGCAGGGTCCTCTCTCCACTGTAGATTGTAAGCTCCTGTGGGCAGGGTCCTCTCTCCACTGTAGATTGTAAGCTCTTGCGGGCAGGGTTCTCTCTCCACTGTAGATTGTAAGCTCCGGTGGGCAGGGTCCTCTCTCCTCTGTCGATTGTAAGCTCTTGAGGGTAGGGTCCTCTCTCCACTGTAGATTGTAAGCTCTTGAGGGCAGGGTCCTCTCTCCACTGTAGATTGTAAGCTCCTGTGGGAAGGGTATTTTCTATTTCTGTATATGTGTGTTATTTAGTGTTATTGTTGTACTTGTCCTGGTCTTATATTATGTACCTTGGCTTGTACAGTGTCCTGGAGCTAACACCACTCTAAAATAGATAATAATAATAATAATAATAATAATAATAATAATAATAATAATAATATCTGCTGCATACTTGCCAACTTTTCCAGAATATATTACACAAAATGGGTGTGGTTTACGCAAATTCTGCCCAAATAGGCATTCCTGGGTGGAGCGCAGGCATTTTCTGGGCGGAGTATGAGCATTTCCAGGGCGAGGCTTGAAATATCCCAAATACTAATGAGATGGTTGGCAAGTGCTTATTATTGTCTCCAGATCAATGGAAGAAAAACCATCCTGGAATCACCTTGTAATTTCCATTTCTAGACCAAATCTTGGTACAAATCTAAAAATGCAAATTAATCTGCAAGTGAAATTAAAAAAAAAACAAATGTTGCCGAGCTGTGGAGTCAATGTAAGAAAAATGGCGCCAACAAGAGAAAGAATCGTACAACTGCTTCACTTTGGGAATCCAACACAGAGTGCGGCAGAAGATGCTGGTTGTTCCCATCAGCTGTGTGTAAAGTACAGGGCAAGTGTAAGGCTATGTTCACACGGCTTATTTGCGGGGCGCAATTACACCCCGCAATTACGGCGTGTGGACGGGGGCGGGGCGGGAGCGGGGGGGCGGCATCTCGCCGGCCCATAGACTATCATTACTAGCGGCACGTATAAGCCGCTAGTAATTCACATGTCACTTATCTCCCCCCGCGGCGGATTCGCCGAGCAGGGAGAGGAGACGTTATCCATAGTTCTCTATGAGAACTGGGGATTACCGTAATGACCGGGATGTATTTCAGCCGTAATTCGCGCAGTACGCCGGGAATTACAGGCTGAAATATGGCCCAAATAAGCCGTGTGAACATGGCCTAAAGGTAACGGGAAGATTACAGAAGAGGAACAGCTGAGGAGAGCGAAGGAAGACGTCCCAGCGTCAGGAGAGAAGACTCCCTGCAGTATGCCTGGAAGAAAGGAAATGTGCTGCAGAACAAATGAGGAAACAGGAGTCAGTGGCTGTTACCGAAATCATGGAATGAAGTTGTATTTACTCCTTAAAAAGCCAAACGAAAACTGACACTAAAACCAAAAGTGGAGAAAACAAGGCGACCGTAAAGAGACGCCGCCATGGAGGAAAGTGACAGCACCCATCAGTCAGTATCTGCATTGTCTGACACTTCTATCATCTATGATCTGGGGCTGCAGGTAACGGGGCAGGGGAGAATCAGGGCATGAGCTCAGCATGTCAGTGACACATCGCGAGGCTCAGACATTGTGGACCCTTCTTCTATCATCTATGATCTGGGGCTGTAGGTAACAGGGCAGGGGAGATGCATCATGAGCTCAGCAGTCAGTGCACAGCGAGGCTCAGACATTGTGGACACTTCTTCCATCATCTATGATCTGGGGCTGCAGGTAATGGGGCAGGGGAGATGCAGTCATGAGCTCAGCAGTCAGTGCACAGCGAGGCTCAGACATTGTGGACCCTTCTTCCATCATCTATGATCTGGAGCTGCAGGTAATGGGGCAGGGGAGATGCAGTCATGAGCTCAGCAGTCAGTGCACAGCGAGGCTCAGACATTGTGGATCCTTCTCCATACATCCTCTATGATCTGGGGCTGCAGGTAATGGGGCAGGATAGATGCAGTCAGGAGCTCAGCAGTCAGTGCACAGCGAGGCTCAGACACTGTGGACCCTTCTTCCATCATCTATGATCTGGGGCTGCAGGTAACGGGGCAGGAGAGATGCAGTCATGAGCTCAGCAGTCAGTGCACAGCGAGGCTCAGACACTGCGGATACTTTTATAGATGATGGGTTTGGTGATGATGATGTCATCTTTCAGGATGATGATGTCACAGAGTAAATAGTGGTAAAGCTTTTCTTCGTACCAGACACATCTGCTCAGTGACCTGGCTGCAAACAGTCCGCAACTCAATCCAAGGGGAAATTTACAAAACTGACTCCATCCTGCTGATGGGATAGAAAGCTGGAGGCGGCTGATGTAGAACATCGCTCAGCATCTGGAATTCAGCGTCAGAAAAGCCGAGGACGAGGAGGACGAGAGCATCAGAATTTTTTGCAGGTGATTCCATCATTTTTTCCTCTCTGATCTGGAGAAGCATCTGCAGTGACGTCACCTCCTTCCATGTGTGAGGGACATGTCCTGGAGCAGAAGGTGCAGATATTGCACAAGCTCCAGGGCCGGGTCTGGGGTTTGCTGGGGGGCGTCCTGTGAGTTTGGGGAGTCATTATTCTGTGGGGGGGGGGGGCGCTCTTCGCCTTCTTAGTGAATTTCGGGTCATTGATGTTCTTGTTCTATTGTTCTGCGTCGTCTGGGCTTTGATTCGCAGACATTGATGCATTAGATCCTCGCAGTCTCGTCGTACGCCGCAGCTGAGGCTTATGCTCGATAAGAGCAGATTTTCCAGAAGATCAGGGAACAGCCGAGTGCAATGCACAATCCTAATGAGACGCTCATTATCATCTGGTTCATTATAACGCCGCACTTACCTCGTCCTCCGCTCCGCTAATTACGCTTCACTTTGTTGGTTTTTTAATAGCCGGATCTCTGCTCCCATCGCGCGGAGTTACGGGTCAGAATAGGCGCTGACCCACAGTTCTCATTCAGTTTACACCTGATTTTCAAAATCTCAAAATGTAAACAGCTGCTAATTCATTTGGTGGTAGAATGGTGTCTCAAGGGTTAGCACAATGCAGCATGGTGGCTCAGTGGTTACCACCTTGGAGAATGGTGGTTCAGTGGTTATCATAGTGCAGCATGGTAGCTCCATAGTTATCACAATGCAGTATGGTGGTTCAGTGGTTACCACCTTGGAGAATGGTGGTTCAGTGGTTACCACCTTGGAGAATGGTGGTTCAGTGGTTATCATAGTGCAGCATGGTAGCGCCATAGTTAGCACAGTGCAGCACGGTGGCTCACTGGTTAGTACAGTGCTGCACAGTGGCTCAGTGGTGAGCACAGTGCAGAACGGGGGATCAGTGGTTAGCACAGTGCTGGGTGGTGGCTTAGTGGTTAGCACAATGCATCTTGGTAGCTCAGTAGTTACCAGAGTGCAGCCGAGTGGTGGCTTATTGGTTAGCACAATCTAGCACCATGGCTCATTGGTTACCACCTTGGAGAATGGTGGTTCAGTGGTTATCATAGTGCAGCATGGTAGCTCTTTAGTTAGCACAGTGCAGCATGGTAGCTCTTTAGTTAGCACAGTGCAGCATGGTGGCTCAGTGGTTATCACAATGCAGCGTGGTAGTTTAATGGGTAGCACAGTGCAGCAAGGAGGCTCAGTGGTTAGTACAGTGTGTACAGTGTACAGTGTGCAAAAACAATACCGAATCAGCAGCACTCTAAAGACACTAAAAACAGTCAAAGAGGACATAAGAATCATTTGGAAATCATTTCTGCTACTATGAAATATATGAAAAAACTTGAGGTTCTTAGTGCACATTTTTTATCAAAACTATAAATGCCCACCTACCGCGGCAAGGTGACCCCAATTCAGGTGGGAACCTACACCCGCCTACACAGGCTTTTTAATCAGATCAGGTTTATAGTTGGAACCTTCTAACCCTGAAACGTTGAGGTCTGAACAGACACCAAGAGAGGCAGCATGTAGCGTAGGTTCCCACCTGAATTGGGGTCACCTTGCCGCGGTAGGTGAGCATTTACAGTTTTGATAAAAAATGTGCACTAAGAACCTTAAATTTTTTCACATATTCCATAGTAGCAGAAATGATTTCCAAAAGATTCTTATGTCCTCTTTGACCATTTTTAGTGTCTATAGAGCGCTACTGATATTGCATTGTGTTTGCAGAGCTTTTGACTGCCACACCAGTGTGCACCTATACATTTATTTTTCAAAATGGATGTGCTAACCAGATTTTGTGTTTTGTACAGTGCTGCACAGTGGCTCAGTGGTTAGCACAGTGCAGAACGGGGGATCAGTGGTTATCGCAATGCAGCACGATGGATGAGTGGTTAGCACAGAGCAGAACGGAGGCTCAGTGGTTAGCATAGTGCAGCACGGTGGCTCAGTGGTTAGCACAGTGCAGAACGGGGGATCAGTGGTTATCGCAATGCAGCGCGGTAGTTTACTGGTTAGCACAGTGCAGCACGGTGGCTCACTGGTTAGTACAGTGCTGCACAGTGGCTCAGTGGTTAGGACAGCACAGCACGGTGGCTCAGTGGTTAGCATAGTGCAGCACGGTGGCTCAGTGGTTAGCACAGTGCAGAACGGAGGATCATTGGTTAGCACAGAGCAGCATGGAGGCACAGTGGTTAGCACAGTGGTTAGCACAATGCATCTTGGTTGCTCAGTAGTTACCAGAGTGCAGCAGTGTGGTGGCTTATTGGTTTGCACACTGCAGCACCATGGCTCAGTGGCTAGCACAGTACAGCACAGTGGCTCAGTGATTAGCACATTGCAGCACGGTGACTCAGTGGTTAGCACAGCACGGTGGCTCAGTAGTTAGCACAGTACAGCATGGTGGCTTAGTGGTTAGCACTGTTGCCCTGCAGTGCTGGGGTCCTGGTTTAAAATCAGACCAAGGACAATCCCTATAAGTAGTTTGTATGTTCTCATGTTCTCGAGGTTTCTTCCAGGTTCTTTGGTTTCCCCCATACTCAAAAAACAAAACAAAGATAGCCTAATATAGAGTGCAGACTGTGAGCCCCAATGTGGACAGGGGCCAGTGTGAGTAATGACAAGCTCTGTACAGCGCTGTGGTATCTAACGGCGCTATAGAAATGAATAAACTACAGGAAACAGACACTGCTACGGCGAGTGATGGGGTCAAATGGAAGACCTTGCCTAGATATGATGAAAGTAGCCCCCAATATGTCATAGCCCGGCTGTCATGCTCAATACCCACCGGGTGGCGCCGTGGCTCACCTCTTTCCCACTGGCAGAATCGCTATCCTCGTCTGCTCACATATCCACATATATGACCGGTCCACACCTCCTCGCAGGGGTTGAGGGTAAGGAATCACAAAATCCTTAGGGTACGTTGACATAGTGTCCTTTTCAGGCGTATGACCTGCCCTTGAACCATTGCAGTAAACATTTCTACCACTAGATGTCCCTTTCCCTTTATATGTTCTGTGTTGCTCCTGCTTCCTGTGCATAGCACTCCGTGTGGTCAGGAGTGGTACTGCAGCTAAAACTTACCAGTCCTAGTAATTGGAATCGTCGTTACTTTATTAGTTTATGAAACATAAGCCACAAATGCAGCACCCGTGGGTGCCCTGTGACCGCAAAGAGCGAGCTCCGGGCATGTGTCATAGGCACTTTTAAGGAGTCATTAATGGCCTTCAGAGGGTGTAAGGCCCCTGGAAGGTTCCTGCATAGAGAAGCTTTGTCTTATCTCCTGCAGCCATCATGTAGGACTCCAACCTCTCTCCTCAGGTTACTTACCTCTCACAGAAGTCAATGACATCCATTATGGATCCCAGCTGGAAATGTTTTAGACAGAAAAGATCAGTAATTGCAGCAGGGAAGCTCTTTTTTGCTGAAACATTTCTAGTTGTGCTCCACAACAGCAGCAGCAGGAGAGAGGAGAAGAACGCGAAGGGAAACTTCAATGGTGTCAAGGCCCTAAAGACAGAGCGGAGCTGGATGTAAGTGGTTCTAGAATAATAATCTGGACGGATCTGCAGAATCTGACCCAAGGGTCTGGTCATTGGGTGAAGTCTTTGGGCCACATGAATGAACCGGTTTTGGTCTAAAACTCACTTTTTTCCCCATAGAAACCTATGGGGAAAAAAGTGAGTTTTAGACCAAAACTGTTTCATACATGTGGCCCTTAGTCTACAGAGCATTCGGAGGACCCCGTCCTTACATGCACATTACATGGATTTCAAGGTGTAATGCTTCATATCTCCTGTGGAGGTGCTGCAGGGAACATGAACACTTGCTGTTGGGTACTTCCGCAGATGACAGCTGATGATGTTGGTGATGAGGATCATTTTAGCTATTTACCTATACTAACTTGATTGACCAACAGCTGCTGCTGCTGATGATGATGATGGTGGGGATGATTAAAGTTATTGGGTTAAGCAGTCCCCCAGGATGCCACAGAGGGCGTAGTCCCCCCAGGATGCCACAGAGGGCGTAGTCCCCAGGATGCCCCGAGGGGGAAAGGCCCCCCTCAGGGCCACAGGGGGCGAGTCCCCTCAGGATGCCAAAGGGGTAGCCCCCTCAGGATGCACAGGGGGCGTAGTCCCCTCGGATGCCACAGAGGGCGTAGTCCCCCAGGAGCCAGGGGGGCGTAGTCCCCCGGGGCCACAGAGAGCAGTCCCCCTGGATCCAAGGGCGTAGCCCCCCCAGGATCCACAGAGGGCGTGTCCCCCAGGATGGACAGAGGGCTTTGCCCCCCGGATGCCACGAGGGTGTAGTCCCCCAGGGCCCAGGGGGTGTAGTCCCCCAGGTTCCCACAGAGGGCTTTTAGTCCCCCAGGGATGCCACAGAGGGCGTAGTCCCCCCAGGTCCCAAAGGGGGCGGTCCCCCCGGGAAAACCACAGAGGGCGTAGTCCCCAGGATACCACAGGGGCGATCCCCCCGGGGATGGCACAGGGGGGTTTAGCCCCCCCGGGATGCCAAGGGGGCAAGCCCCCCCCCAGGATGCCACAGGGGGCGTAGTCCCCCGGGAAAGCCCAGAGGCTTTGCCCCCCGTATGCCACAGGGGGGCGTAGTCCCCCAGTATCCACAAGGGGTGCCCCCCGGATCCACGGAGGGCGACCCCCCCAATGCCACAGAGGGCTTTCCCCCCGGGATGCCAAGAGGGCGGGGCCCCCCTAGGTTCCACAGAGGGCGTAGCCCCCCCAGGAGGGCACAGGGGGTAGTCCCCCTAGGATGCACGGGGGCGTTCCCCCCAGGATCCCGGAGGGCGAGCCCCCCAAGGATGCCAGGAGGGCGTAGCCCCCCCAATGCCAAAAGGGGTTTAGTCCCCCCAGGATCCCACAAGGGGGGCTAGTCCCCTGGATACCACAGAGGGGTAGCCCCCCCAGGATGCCCAGAGGGCTAGTCCCCTAGGATCCCACAGAGGGTATCCCCTAGGATGCCACATAGGGAGTCACCCGGGATGCCACAGAGGGCTAGTCCCCCAGGAGCACAAGAGGGCGTAAGTCCCCCTAGGATACACAGAGCGGCTGATTAAGTCCCCTAGGATACACAGAGGCGGTAGTTACCCCCTAGGAAGCCACAGAGGGGCGTTAGTCCCCCCAGATCCACGAGGGTAAGTTCCCACAAGATGCCACAGTAGGCGTAGTCCACTCAGGATGCCACAGAGGGGTAGTAGCTCCCCCTGGATGCCACTGAGGGTGTAGTCCCCCTCAGGATGCCACAGAGGGACGTCTAGTCCACCCAGGATGGCACAGAGGGCTGTAGTCACCCCCAGGATGCCACGGAGGGTGTAGTCCCCCTAGAATGCCACAGAGGGTGTAGTCCCCCTAGGATGCCACCGAGGGCGTAGTCCCCCGAGGATGCCACAGAGGTTGTAGTCCCCCCAGGATGCCACAGAGGTTGTAGTCCCCCCAGGATGCCACAGAGGGCGTAGTCCCCTAGGATACCACAGAGGGTGTAGTCCCCTAGGATACCACAGAGGTTGTAGTCCCCCCAGGATGCCACAGAGGGCGTAGTCCCCCTAGGATGCCACGGAGGGCGTAGTCCCCAGGATACACAGAGGCGTGTCCCCCTATGGATACCACAGAGGGCTTTGTCCCCTCAGGTACCACAGAGGGCGTAGTCCCCCCAGGATCCACAGAGGGCGTAGTCCCCCAGGATCCACAGAGGGCGTAGTCCCCCCAGGATGCCACAGAGGGCGTAGTCCCCCAAGGTATGCACACGGAGGTGTAGTCCCCCTAGGATGCCACAGAGGGCGTAGTCCCCCCAGGATGGCACAGAGGGCGTAGTCCCCCCAGGATGCCACGGAGGGCGTAGTCCCCCTAGAATGCCACAGAGGGTGTAGTCCCCCTAGGATGCCACAGAGGGCGTAGTCCCCAGGATGCCACAGAGGGCGTAGTCCCCCTAGGATGCCACAGAGGGCGTAGTCCCCCAGGAAGCCACGGAGGGGGTAGTCCCCCCAGGATGCACGGAGGGCGTAGTCCCCCTAGGATGCCACTGGAGGGCGTAGTCCCCCTAGGATGCCACAGAGGGCGTAGTCCCCCAGGATGCACAGAGGGCGTAGTCCCCCTGGATGCCACGGAGGGCGTAGTCCCCCCAGGTTGCCACGTCGGGCGTAGTCCCCCAGGATGCCACAGAGGGCGTTGTCCCCCCAGGATGCCACAGAGGGCGTAGTCCCCCCAGGATGCCACAGAGTGCGTAGTCCCCCTAGGATGCCACAGAGGGCGTAGTCCCCCCAGGATGGCACAGAGGGCGTTAGTCCCCCCAGGATGCCACGGAGGGCGTAGCCCCCCCCCCTAGGATGCCTAGGAGGGGTAGTCCCCCTAGGATGCAACGGAGGGCGTAGTCCCCTAGGATGCCACGGAGGGCGTAGTCCCCCTAGGATGCCACGGAGGGCGTAGTCCCCCCAGGATGCCACGGAGGGCGTAGTCCCCCTAGGATGCCACGGAGGGCGTAGTCCCCCTAGGATGCCACGGAGGGCGTAGTCCCCCTAGGATGCCACGGAGGGCGTAGTCCCCCTAGGATGCCACGGAGGGCGTAGTCCCCCTAGGATACCACGGAGGGCGTAGTCCCCCAGGATGCCACAGAGGGCGTAGTCCCCCAGGATGCCCCAGAGGGCGTAGGCCCCCTAGGATACCACAGCGGGCGGTTTCCCCCCCAGGATGCCACAGAGGGCGTAGTCCCCCCAGGATGCCACAGAGGGCGTAGTCCCCCCAGGATGCCACAGAGGGCGTAGTCCCCCCAGGATGCCACAGAGGGCGTAGTCCCCTAGGATGCCACGGGGGAGGTGCGTGAGGGTTCCCCTAGAATGCCACAGGAGGGGTATGTCCCCCTAGGATGCCACAGAGGGCGTAGTCCCCCAGGATGCCACAGAGGGCGTAGTCCCCCTAGAATGCCACAGAGGGTGTAGTCCCCCTAGGATGCCACGGAGGGCGTAGTCCCCCCAGGATGCCACAGAGGGCGTAGTCCCCCCGGATGCCACAGAGGGCGTAGTCCCCCTCGGATGCCACAGAGGGCGTAGTCCCCCCAGGATGCCACAGAGGGCGTAGTCCCCCCAGGATGGCACAGAGGGTGCAACCTCGAGGGTTGTCACAGAGGGCGTAGTCCCCTCAGGATGCCACAGAGGGTGTCGTCCCCCCAGGATGCCACAGAGGGCGTAGTCCCCTAGGATGCCACAGAGGGCGTAGTCCCCCTAGGATGCCACAGAGGTTGTAGTCCCCCCAGGATGGCACAGAGGGCGTAGTCCCCCGAGGAAGCCACAGAGGGCGTGGTCCCCCAGGATGCCACGGAGGGCGTAGTCCCCCAGGATGCCACAGAGGGCGTAGTCCCCCAGTATGCCACAGAGGGTGTAGTGCCCCCAGGTTGCCACGGAGGAGCGTAGTCCCCCAGGATGCCACGGAGGGCGTTAGTCCCCCAGGATGCCCACAGAGGGCGTAGTCCCCCCAGGTATGCCACATGAGGGCGTAGTCGTCCCCCCAGGATGCCACAGAGGGCGTAGTCCCCCCAGGATGCCACATGAGGCGTAGTCCCCCCAGGAAACCACAGAGGGCGTAGTCCCCCAGGATACCACAGAGGGCGTAGTCCCCCCGGGATTACCACAGAGGGCGTAGTCCCCTAGGATACCACAGAGGGCGTAGTCCCCCCAGGATGCACGAGGGGCGTAGTCCCCCCAGGATGCCACAGAGGGCGTAGTCCCCGAGGAAGCCAAAGAAGTTGTAGTCCCCCCAGGAGGCCACAGAGGGAGTAGTCCCCAAGGATACCACAGTGGGCGTAGTCCCCCAGGATACCACAGAGGGCGTAGTCCCCCCAGGATGCCACAGAGGGCGTAGTCCCACCAGGATACCACAGAGGGCGTAGTCCCCCAGGATGCACAGAGGGCCGTAGTCCCCTAGGATGCCAACGAGAGGCGTAAGTCCCCCCAGGGCATATACCACACGAGGGCGGTATTAGTACCCATGGATTACCACAGAGGTTGTAGTCCCCCAGGATGGCACAGAGGGCGTATTCCCCCAGGATGGCACCATGAGGGCGTAGTCCCCTATGGATACCACAGAGGGCGTAGTCACCCTTAGATACCACAGAGGGCGTAGTCCCAGGATGACCCACAGATGGGCGTATACCCCCAGGGTATGCCACAGAGGGCGTAGTCCCCAGGATGCCACAGAGGGCTGTTATCCCCAGGATGACCGAGGGCATAGTCCCCCAGGATGCCACAGATGGCTGTAGTCCCCCAGGATGCCACAGAGGGCGTAGTCCCCCAGGATGCCACAGAGGGTGCAACCTCGAAGGTTGTCACAGAGGAGGCAACATAAGATCTCTCAATGGGAATTGTTGTTACATTGTAGCAGTTGTTTGGTAAATGTTACTTATCCCCTTCTCTTTCCCACTATACAGCAGTGGGTCATGTATATCCGCAGTGGGTCATGTATATCCGCAGTGGGACATGTATACCCGCTGTGGTCATGTATTTCCGCCGTTGTCAAGTATATCCGCAGTGGGTCATGTATATCCGCAGTGGGTCATGTATATCCGCAGTGGGTCATGTATATCCGCAGTGGGTCATGTATATCCGCAGTGGGTCATGTATATCCGCAGTGGGTCATGTATATCCGCAGTGGGTCATGTAATCCGACAGTGGTCATGTATATCCGCAGTGGTCCTGTATATACGCAGGGGTCATGTATATCTGCAGTGGGTCATGTATATCCGCAGTGGGTCATGTATATCCGCAGTGGGTCATGTATATCCGCAGTGGGTCATGTATATCCGCAGTGGTCATGTATATCCGCAGTGGTCATGTATATCCGCAGTGGTCATGTATGTCCGCGGTGGTCATGTATATCCGCAGTGGTCATGTATATCCGCAGTGGTCATGTATATCCGCAGTGGGTCATGTATATCCGCAGTGGGTCATGTATATCCGCAGTGGGTCATGTATGTCCGCAGTGGTCATGTATATCCGCAGTGGGTCATGTATATCCGCAGTGGGTCATGTATATCCGCAGTGGTCATGTATATCCGCAGTGGTCATGTATATCCGCAGTGGGTCATGTATATCCGCAGTGGGTCATGTATGTCCGCAGTGGGTCATGTATATCCGCAGTGGGTCATGTATATCCGCAGTGGGTCATGTATATCCGCAGTGGGTCATGTATATCCGCAGTGGGTCATGTATATCCGCAGTGGGTCATGTATATCCGCAGTGGGTCATGTATATCCGCAGTGGGTCATGTATATCCGCAGTGGGTCATGTATGTCCGCAGTGGGTCATGTATATCCGCAGTGGTCATGTATATCCGCAGTGGTCATGTATATCCGCAGTGGGTCATGTATATCCGCAGTGGTCATGTATATCCGCAGTGGGTCATGTATATCCGCAGTGGGTCATGTATATCCGCAGTGGGTCATGTATTTCCGCAGTGGGTCATGTATATCCGCAGTGGGTCATGTATATCCGCAGTGGGTCATGTATATCCGCAGTGGGTCATGTATATCCGCAGTGGTCATGTATATCCGCAGTGGGTCATGTATATCCGCAGTGGTCATGTATGTCCGCAGTGGGTCATGTATATCCGCAGTGGTCATGTATATCCGCAGTGGTCATGTATATCCGCAGTGGGTCATGTATATCCGCAGTGGGTCATGTATATCCGCAGTGGTCATGTATATCCGCAGTGGGTCATGTATATCCGCAGTGGTCATGTATATCCGCAGTGGGTCATGTATATCCGCAGTGGGTCATGTATGTCCGCAGTGGGTCATGTATGTCCGTAGTGGTCATGTATATCCGCAGTGGGTCATGTATATCCGCAGTGGTCATGTATATCCGCAGTGGTCATGTATGTCCGCAGTGGTCATGTATGTCCGCAGTTCGTGTTTCTGCTGGTAGCGCTGTCGTTTTCCGCTCATCGCCAGACGTAGCTTCCATCTTATGGTTGCGACTCAGATGTAAAGTTTCCAGGTTGGCGCCATTGTCGCGGTGGCCGCTGCGCTTTACATAGAGTGCTGTTCATTGATTTGTATTCTATGGCCTGAAGGTTTATCGGGGGCCACAATCCATCGAAGCAATAGTGTAACTACAGCCATAGCAGCCATAGTGACTGCTGAGGGGCCCAGAGGCTGAGGGGCCCCCCCCTCAGATATGAGAAGATTGTTCCTTTCTGCAGGGCACAAGTAGTTGCTGTTTCTCTACTATGTGGGCTCCTGATCTATTTATAGTGGTCTCTGTATATGTATGTATCAGACAAAAAAGATAAACCAGAGGGGCGCTC